>PVIY010004771.1:0-100176 GCA_004026745.1 Myrmecophaga tridactyla
GGAAAGATGGGGGGAGGGACAAAGACAGGTGAGAGGTGGGAAAGGAGCTTCCTGTTGCACCCTGATGTTGCCTTAGGAAGGAGGAAGAGAAGGATTAGAGGGAGGAAGAGCCCTGGTTGGAGCTCACACTGAATTGACTCTGTAGCCCAGTTGTTCTCAGAGTGGTCCCAGACCAGCAGCTGCAGCACCAGCTGGAAGTCAATTCTCAGGGCCTACTCAGACCCACCAAATCAGAAACTCTAGGCCATTTGTGCTTTAACGAGCCCTCTGGGTGATTCTGGTGCTCATTAAGTTGGAAAACCTCCAGTTTAACCAAAGAGAGGCTGAATTAACCTGGGATATGGTTTTGAATTTGAAGAAACTATTAGCTATAATACATGACTTTAAGCCTGGTTCTGCAGCCATTAGTGAAAATGGGGATCATAGCCGGTTGAGAAGATGTAGAGCAAATAAAGATCAGTAATGTGTGAATTGTGTTCCTGCTCTTCTAGTATCTCATCTTTGTGCCCTCCAGAGTGAGAAGAAGGATGCAAATGTTGGTAAATGATTTTACTGCCTGGGAAAGAGGGTTAGAGTGATTCCCACAGACACAGCTGTCAGCTGGGGGATTTCCACATGGTTAGGCAGGTCTAGGAGCCAAGTAACCAAAACTAGAGATGAGAAAATACTTCCAAGTCAAGTGCAAAGGGTAAGTGGGTAGGGGGCCACTCGGGCTTTGGGCAGATGGCTGAGATTTCTTATCCTCTCAATATCACCATTCCCCTGCAGGGTTTATGAGAATCCTTTAAGGCTTATAGAAATCAGACACAGGAGGAATAACAAATTTTGTGTGGGGGTGGTGGTGGTAATAGTATCTCCTAAATTGCAGTCCCATTTCAGAGACAGAAAGAGCTTCAAGAAAAAATGTCTTCATTTGTGTGTGTGTGTACATGTGTGTTGATCTTCCCAACAT
This sequence comes from Myrmecophaga tridactyla, assembly GCA_004026745.1. Taxonomy (NCBI): domain Eukaryota; kingdom Metazoa; phylum Chordata; class Mammalia; order Pilosa; family Myrmecophagidae; genus Myrmecophaga; species Myrmecophaga tridactyla. Next base: position 953 of record PVIY010004771.1, read on the forward strand.
CTCTGAAAACCCCAAGCATAACTACTGCAACTATCTCTAGGTGCCTGTCTCAATACTCTCTGCCATTTCCATCCCATCACTGCCCCACCCCGTCCTAGGAGGATGACCGTCTTTCCCAACAGCCCAAACCAAACCAACAAAGTTCAGATGTTCGTTAACAAGTGTGGCAACTCCTGGAGTGTTTGTGGTTTTAATAGGTGACTTTTAAATACACTGCATCTTTAAACCAGAGGGAATTCAAAACTGAAATGGAAGATAGTGGGGTTGGCATTTTAATGCAAAGTTTAAACAGCCTTCAACTCTGACTTTTCATATGGTTAAACTGTGATGGGAGGCAGCAGACCATGAAGTGGCACTCATAGTATATTTCAGGATTTGGATGCAAGTTTCATCCTGTTCTCAGAAACCTGCCTCTCCACACGCAGCAGCCATTGTTTGGAACTGCCTTCAGCAACAAAGTGGGTGGATATCTTAGTTTGCCTGGCTGCAATGACAAAAACCACACAATGGGTTGGCTTAAATAGCAAGCATTTATTGGCTCAAGGTTTTGGAGTCTGGAAGTCTAAATTCAAGGTGGTGACAAGGCCATGCTTCCTCTCCAAAGTCTGCAGCATTCTGGTGCTGGCTGGCCACAATCTGGGATTCCCTGGCTTGCATCTCTGCTGCCAACACATAGAGATCTCGCTCTCTGTCCCTATGTCTGCTCTTCCAGTGTCTGTTGACTTCTGGTTCCTCCCTGTGGCTTTCTCTGATTTCTGACTTTCAGTTTCTTCCTTTCTCTTTATAAGACCTCCTGTAATGTTAATTAAGACCCACTCTGATTCAGTTAGAACACATCTTAACTAAAAATAACATCTTTGAAAGGTCCTATTTACACTGGGTTTACACTCACAGGAATGCAAATTAAGATTAAGAACAGGCCTTTTGTTAGGTGACTTGAATCAATCTAACATGGTGGGTTAGTTCCTGAGTTGTACTATGTGATTTCCACTCTATAACTCCAACCCCTGGTGGATAACACCCATACTCTGCCCAGATTCCCTGAGGGTCCCTTTACCATTTCTGTAATGGCTTCACAGGGCTTCGCAACACTCCCATGACTGCTTTCCAGTGGTCAGCTCTGAGCTACTGGAGCCATCTGACCACATCCACCTAGCAGAGACCCAGAAGAACCTGGAGCTTAGTTCTCCCCCAGGGTAGCCCTGGACAATGACTATGGATGTAGAAATGTGAAAGCTTCAGGTTGGGACACATTGCCGTAGCCTGCCCTCTGAGTTCCCTGGTGGGTTTGGATGAGATGCTCTCTGCAAGTTTTGCCTGAAATCCACTCTTGCTTTGCTCTTCCACCTCTGTGTCCCTATCCTGCATCTCCCACTCCAGTGAGAAACACACTACACTGCCACCCAACAGAACTGATTAACACCAGTCAGCCTAATGAAGCTCATCTCCTGGGATTTTGCAGTTAGGACAATAAAAAATTGAATGAGTTAGCTCAGCTGTATGGCCTCCTAGACCATTGGTGTGACTTTGCTGGGGAGAGTGGAGAAAGCTGGTCTGGAGAAGAGAAGATGTAAGAAGAAAGGAGGTGTCACAGTGAACAAAGAAACAGATGCTGGATGGCTGAGGGTGAGAGAGGCTGCCTAGATCTCAAATGGTGGGCTTCTTGATCCTCATTCCACGGCCCTGAGGCCTGGCTGGATGTCATTCTTTGCCCACCATCCAATGAAATCTCCACCCTGCTGTTATAAGAAATAGTATGGAGAGAGCTGTGTACACTTTCTCCAATTTTCATGATGGTAACATCTTCAAAACCATAGTAAAATATCAAAATCAGGATATTAACATTGATGTGGTCGAGATACAGAACATTTCCATCACCACAATCATCTCTCCTGTTGTCCTTTTATAGGCCCACCCACTTCTTTCCCAGCCCATCCCCTCCTTAGCCTCCAGCAACAACTAATCTGTTTTCCATTTCTATACCTTTGTAACTTCAAGAATTTTATATAAATGGAATCATACAGCATGAAATCTTTTGATATTGGCTTTTTCCAGTCAGCACCATTCTCTGGAAATTCATTTACTTTGTTGTGTGTATCAATATTTTGTTCCTTTTATTGATGAGTAGAATTCTATGCTATGGATGTACCATACACAGTTTAAACATTCACCTGTTGAAGGAAATATGAGTTATTTCTAGTTTCTGGTTATTACAATTAAAGCTGCTATAAACATCTATGAACAGGTCATTACTCTTCATTCCTCTGGGATAAATGTCCAGGACTGCAATGCTGGGTCATATGAGAGTTGTTCATTTCATTTGTAAAGAAATCACCAACTATTTTCCAGAAAGACTTTACCATTTTACATCCCTATCAGCAACGTAAGAGTAATCAGTTTCTCCACATCCTTGTCAGTACTTGGTATTGTCACATGTTTTATTTCAGCCATTCTGAGAGGTGTGTAGTGGTGTCTCATTGCATTTAAAATTTTTATTTCCCTAATGGCTAATGATGTTGAATATCTTTTCATGTACCTATTTGTCATCTGTATATCCTCTTTGGTGAAATGTCACTTCACATATTTTTTTCATGCTCTAATTGGATCATTTGCTTTTATTCTATTGAGTTTCAAGAGCTTTTCATACATTCTAGATACTAGTCCTTTATTGGATACATGGTTTTCAAAAATTTCCTCCCACCCTTTAGCATGCCTTTTCATCTTCCACAGACAACACCTGTCCAAACCACAGTCTGTGCGCAGGCTTCGGACACTCCAGTTTTGGCCCAGGAGTTCTCTGAGTTCTTCATTCCACCAAAGCATCCTATGAAATCCAGCCATGTTTCATTCTTGAGAACCAAGATTAAAGAGTGTTTATATTCCAAACATTTATTCTTGCCATGGGTGGGCATGAAGCTATGTTATCTCTCTCTCTCCCACACTACCCATGTAGTTGTGCAATTAATATAAATTGTCTTCTTATGGTCCTGTTAGCCAGACTCCTTACTTAATAAAGACACATTTGACCCCAGAAATTAGCCACATAATCATCTGTCTACATTCTATCAATAAATGTGTACCTATAGACAATGTTCTAAATATAAGGAACTCATGGAAACACAAAGTGCACCTTTTCCTCAAAGTGCTCACAGCCTAAGCAGGAAGAAAAGTTATCAACTGTCTGTGGGGTCTGCTGTGATTATGCCATGGTTAGCTTTGGGTCTAAGTTGCAGTTGGTAACAGAAGTTGTTATGGGTACCTTTTGTTTTGTTTATAAGATAGAATAGTGAGAAGAATACCAGATTGGTAATCAGAATGGCTGTGCTCCAACCCAGGTCTACCATTTAGATGTCAGACCTCAGCCAGTCATTCAATCTTCTGTTCTGTCATTTCTTCCATTAGGAAATGGGAACATCAACCCTCCCCATTCTTCTCTGGAAGGAGAACAATATGAGAAAATGGATATGCTAGGATTTTGAAAATCATCTGGCACTACATAAGGTATACACATAGTTTTTTCTTTGGACAAGTAACATAATGTTTTTCCATTTCCATGTGCAAAATGAGAATGATAATATTTAGTTCTTTCCAAAAGCCCATTTTTAAGAATATAAGTAATATATTATTACTTATAGACAAAAAGGGAAAAAAAAGCAACTTGAAGAGAGTTAACTGAAGTGTGGTCAAGTTTCTCATCCAGCTGAGAATGACACTAAAGTTCAGTTCTCCACAAATAGAAGGAAGTGCAGGCACTTTCCATTTTTGAGGTTTGAAATGGAACAAGAGGGTTAGTCATTGTGCTGGTTTGAAAGGAAGTATGTTCCCTAAGAAAAGCCATGTTTTAATATAAACCCCATTTCATAAAGGTAGAATAATCCCTATTCAATGCTGTATGTTTGAAACTGTAATGAGATGTGATTTAGTTAAGATTGGTTGTTAAACTGGATTAGGGGATGACATGTCTCCACCCATTTGGGTGAGTCTTGATTGGTTTATTGGAGTCCTATAAAAGAGGAAACATTTTGGAGAGAGAGATTCAGAGACAGCAACAGTACAAAGCAGAGAGTCTACCAGCCAGCGACCTTTGGAGATGAAGAAGGAAGACGCCTCCTGGGGAGCTTCATGAAATAGGAAGCCAGGAGAGAAAGCTAGCAGATGACTCCGTGTTCGCCATGTACCCTTCCAGCTGAGAGAGAAGCCCTGACTGTGTTCGCCATGTGCCTTCTCACTTGAGAGAGAAACCCTGAACTTCATCGGCCTTCTTGAACCAAGGTACCTTTCCCTGGATGCTTTGATTGGACATTTCTTTAGACTTGTTTTAATTGGGACATTTTCTTGGCCTTAGAACTGTAAACTAGCAACTCATTAAATTCCCCTTGTTAAAAGCCATTCTGTTTCTGGTATAATGCATTCTGGCAGCTAGCAAACTAGAACAGTCATTTAATAAAGACAATGTTGAGTGGGTAAAGGGATAATGTTATTCCTGACTTGAAATAATTTGACGTCTTGGAAAAATTTAAGATTTTAGTTCATAGCTTATTATTCAAGATTCTACAGTAGATCACTATTGAGAGCTTACAAAGCACTTTCCTCAAAAGGGTAATTTTGTGTGCTTTTATTTTTTAAGTTGCCTGGCTAGCCAATAAATCTGCAGAAAGATGTTCAACCTCTTTGCATCAAATATATGTAAATCAAAACAATAAGGAATTTAGAGTGTCTGATCAGTAATATCGCAAAGATTAATAAGATTCATAGCTGGGGTGGGAGAGGAGCAGTCAGCACCAGCATTGAGGGTTGGTGGGAGTGAGAAGGGCTCTCCAGAGGACAATGGCTCTTATTCTTTTCCATTTCTAGACACTTCTCATAGAAGCATCAGAGTTCATACTAGTGAAAAACTGGAAACAACTTTAAATACCTGTCAATGGAAAAGGAGTTTGTTTAGCTATATTATTTTACAGCTATACCAGCTATATTTGTTAATCAGGAATGATTTTGAGTTGAAAAAATAGCTAAGATTGGGTAAAGGCCTTGTTCAAGGCATAAACTTTCGCATGAAATTTTATCTGTAAACACATACAGATATATACATGTGTAGAGAGATGTCTAGAAAAACATTGGTTCACCAGATGATAATATCTTTGAGTTGAGGGATTTTAAGTGATGTTTATTTTCTTCTTTATGAGTTTATTATTTTTAAAAAATAATAATATTTAAAACAAATATCTTATGTTATCCAAGAGAAGGAATTAAGATTTTTTTCATTTTGAATAAATGTAAATACTTTTGGCAGTTTACAGCATAAAGTAGACAGAAGGACAACTTTCACAGTAAAATGTGTATGCCTTATTTTGCCAGGTCAGTATGAATAATTCCACACAGCGGTTGGCTTGCAAAACAGGAATTTATTGTCTTATTGTTTTGAAGGCTAGAAGTCCAACACCAAGGTATTGGCAGGGTTTGCTTTCTCCTGGGGTCTGCAGCATTTTGCTGCTGGCTTGTCCCAATCCCTGAGGTTCCTTGGCTTGCATCCCTGTATCCATGCCATGGAGATGTCCTTGGTCTCCTCCTGGGGCTTTCTCTGACTTCTGGATTCTACCGACTTGACTGCATCCAAATTTCTTTTGTTTATAAGGCCTCCAGTCATACAGATGAAGGCCCACCCTGATTCAATTTGGTTTCTTCTAAAGGGAATCTTTGAAGATCCTATTCACAAATGAGTCCATATCTACCCTATAACAATATCCTCAAAGATCCTATTTAAAAATGTGAACCCAGGTTAAGACTTGAACATGTCTTTATGGGGCATATGAGTCAATCCCCAATAGGGTATTAATGAAGGATATGGACTTAGTGGATATTCTTTGCAGATTTTTGATAATACGTGGCCCAGGTTTCCTTTTCCACCCCCAAAGCTGCTTGGATGATGGAGGCACCATTCACTTTGAGGCTGGGCTGGGACAGACGTGGCAGAAAGAAAAGTCTTGTGGAATTGTTTGCAGTCTCTGCAGTCACAGCCACTGCATTTACTCTCAGCAGGAGATGAGGGTTCAAAAACATTTTAAAGGGAAAGGATGTGTTCATTTTCCAGCCTGACCTTGACTCATAAATTGCTGCGCTTTCATCCTCCACCCGTTGTCAAGTGAACCTGAGTTTTAAAGTAATAAAATAATTGAATGCCTCGTTCCAGATCATAAAATGTCACCAGGACTCCGTTGGGAACATAGCTTACCACAAAGCTAAAGTGGTTCCTCTATCCAGGGAAAATTACAAGACACCAGAAAAGCTCATTTTTATTTTCAAAGTGCATCAGAGAAATTTGGGCTGGAATTGGAAAAATGAGTTCTCTGAAAAATGTGATTTCTTCTTGTCATACATATGTATGTGAATTAGAGACTCTCAAAGGATCTTTTTTGGATGCTTTTCATTATGATCTAAATGAGAATATAAAATTTCTACCCTCTGGTTAAACCAACAAAAACATTTTCCCCATCATGGATTTGACAGTGGCCTCCACTCTCCAGGGCGAGCTGGAAGAAATGCAAATTGGCATGTTGGGCTCACCCTTTTCCCTTGGGGAGGAGGAAGTTATCATGTTAGGAAAGAAAACTGAAAAAAAACAACAATATGAGCTTTCAATGGCACGGATTTCTTCCTTGCTGTGCTTCTTATCTTTTTAGTAACTTTTCATAGTGAAGTTCCCTATAAGCCTAGTCTATATTATTTCCCCCCAGGAATACTATTGTGGAGGCTTGCTGCCATCTGAGGCAGGGTTTTAATTTCAAGGTCCCATGAACTAGGGTGGGAAGAAAAACTGAGACCTCTTCTCTCACAGATTTGCAAACTTAGCATGTGTTTTCACTATGAATGCAGGCAAGAGACCCTGGTAGTACTAGCAAAATCTGTGCTTTTCATCATTGTAAAATCACAGATTTTTTTTTTTTTTTTTTTTTTTTAGTTATGGTATATGGCGGGGTCATATTTCATTATTTTTCCATGTGAAGATCCTGTTATTGCAGCACCATTTGTTGAATTTTTGTTTGGCTGGTTTTTGTTTGTTTGTTTTGCTTGTTTGCTTTTGGGGAAGTGCATGGACCGGGAATCCAACCTGGGTCTTCCGCATGGCAGGTCACAGCTATTTTTATATTACACTGTCATCATTACATACTGTGAGGGTTTGGAACTGTGTGGACACCACAAAAGTATGTTCTTAAATTTAATCAGTTTCCCTGGGTATGGGCCCATTGTAAGTAGGATCCTGGTGAGTAAGATCTTAAGATTTGTCCCACCTCATTCAGGGTGGGTCTTAATCCTCCTCCTGCAAAGTCTTATAAGAGAATGAAATTCAGACACATAGAAAGCTATGGAAGCATGAAGTGAGAAGCAATGAAACCCAGAAGAGAAGGGACAGACAAGCAGACACTGCCACTTGCCTAGCCAGGTGACAAAGGAGTCCAGGATTGCTGGCAGATATCTTTGGGAAGAAAGCATCTCTTGATGAGGCCTAGGTTTGGGCATTGTCATGCCTCAGAACTGCAAGCTTGTGAGTGAATAAATCCCCATTATTAAAGCCATCCCATTGTACGGTATCTGCATTTTGGCAGCTCCAGCAAACTAAAACACAGATGCTTCAAAATATCCTGCACACTCATCAGTACTTTGAAATCATGGTTATTATTAGATCCACTACTGGATCTTAATGGTTTTCTTAATGTATTACTAAAGAACATTGTCATTACATCACAAGTGTTTTTGAAAAATATTTTGGTAGGTATGTTTTAATATAATGGGCTTCCTTTGTAATCTCATGTGTTTTATACATTTAAAAGCATTATTCTGAACAGTGGTCTGTAGGTGTCACTACCCTGGCAAAGAGTCCTTGGTACAAAGAAGGGTTGAACTCCAGACCCAGGGGCTGAACTAGAGCTGAGCACGGGCTCCTGGGGGTCCAGCAGCCCTGGAAGTTCAGGACTCTCAAAGGAAAGTTCATATTTTGGAGAGAGGTGTGAGTGCAGGTTGGGTCTACACTAAATACTTGCTGATGTTTGAACTTGCCTTCCTTAACATCCCTTGGGGTCAATTGAGTTATGTACCCCAATTTAGACATGTTCTTAATCTTCATATGTATTGCTGTAGGTGAGAACACATTGTAAACAGGACGCCTTGAAGATTTTTTTTTTTACCTAAGGTGTGGCCCAACTGAATGCCTTAAGGTGGGTCTTAATCCAGATCACTTGAGGCTTATAAAGAGATAATCATAGGAAGGAACCAGAAGGAGGCTTATAAAGAGATAATCATAGGAAGGAACCAAAATAAACCCTGTGAAGACGAGAAAAATGATGTCCAAGCAGGAACTGAGAAAAGCAGACCCAGGAAAGGAGAGGACATCACCATGTGGCATGAGGCAGAGATGAAAGCCAAGGAATTCCAAGGATTGCCAACAGTCAGGATGTTACATACAAATTTGGGGGAGAAAGCATTGCATGGCTAATGCTACAGTTCTGGACATCTCCTAGTCCCAAAACATGAGCCAATAAATTCCCATTGTGTCAGTCAACACATTGTGTATTATTTGTCATAACAGCTCCAGAAAACTGAGACATTCCTCCTTGGTTGCAGGCTCTGGTTTCCCTGGTTTTTCAAAAGCAATGGAGGGTTCATCTTGCAAGTTTTCATAAAGGTCAGAGTGGCTACAAGATCAGGATTTACCATCAGACAGGTTTGGTCTGGAAGAGGATGCCACCCTTTACCTCTCACTTGGCCCAGAGCCCATCAGTACATCTGTAGAAGCTCCTGTATTCCTCTTCTAAGGCCAATTCACCTCCCACCTCATGGTGTGAGTGTGAGGGTCTGAAGAGCTGACATACATCTACAGTCACTAGCACAGAGTCTGGCACATGATGGCAAGTACAGATCAAGCTAATTAACATACATGGAGTCATTGCACAGGTAAACAGGACCTCTTGAAGAGAGGGCAGGAGAGAACCCCAGAGGACAACTGAGGACCACTTCCTTTCTAAGATTGCTCTTTAAAGATGACAGCAGGCATTTTCTTTATTCACTTCTCTAGGACTTTCCACCTTCCCCACTGGTCCCTCTACTGAATGGCTCAAGTTGGGAAATTTAAGGTTGGAGTGTGTAGTAGACATCATTTTGGGGTGCTGCCCCAGTATCCATTCCCTTGTCTTTCATCAACAATGTCCCTATTTCCCTCTGCAAAGTTCAGTAATAAATTGTGGGTGAGGTTGGCATTACCCTTGGGATTTGATTGGCTTAAGATAGTGGTAGTGATTCAGAGATGGGATGGCTACATGACCTTGCCTGGACCAGTGAGAGTGATTCCATGACTTCTGGAACTACTGAAAGAATATTTTTCTCTCCTTTGCACTATATGGTATGAGGAGATGTGGGCTAAGGCAGCTGCAACCATCTTACTACCATGAGATGAGAGCCTAACACAAGCCATAGAGAGCGCAGCCAAAGCTAAAGAAAACCAGCTCTAGGTGACATCTTAAGAGCAGCTATATGAAGCCCCACATGAAGCTGCCTATATTGTCTTCCTGTTATTGACACTGGTAACTTTCCCCTTTGTTCAAGAGAAAATGTACAGCTGAATGAATATTATGAGGCAAGCACATTTGAAACCACACAGGCCAGGAAACAGAACTGTGTCAGCCAGGTCAGAAGTCCTTATCCCAACCACCCCCCTCCCAAAGTAACTACCATCTCAACTTTCATAGTAGTCACTTCCTTGTATTTCTTCATAGTTTTATGACAATAATGCACATATCTGGACATGCATTTCAATATTGCACATGGTTCTAAATTTACTTTGTAATTTTAGTCTTCTTTATTATTTTGATACACCGCCATTCTTTTATTTTCTTTGCAGTTTATGGTTAAACAAACAAAAATGTGGCTGTTTCATCTCCAGGCTGGATGCTCTTGTTGCATTCTCATGGCCCAGCCTGGCTTGTCCCTCTGTCCTCAGCATTTCCCACAACTTGGCAGCTGGATCTGTAATTAGCTCAGACTCAAATCCAAAGTCTCAAGCAAGATGCTTAGTCTTAGCAAGATGCTAAGTGGTATGGTGATCCTCCAACAGGAGGCGCACAGGTCCTGTTGTCTTTTTATTATTATTATTATTATTATTATTATTTTGCATGAGCAGGCACCAGGAAGTGAACCTGGGTCTCCAGCATGACCGGCGAGAATTCTGCCACTGAGCCATCATTGCACCGCCCAATCTGGTTATCTTTCTTGTTGTGATATTAGCTGCTGTTTGTGTGGGGGCAGGAAGAGGGGACATCACCAAACCATCAGAAGGAGGGGCACATGCTGCCACTGCCAGGGGAGGGTTTCACTATCTGAGGACAGCAAGGGGCACACCAGTGCCTGCCACCTAAAACAGCAGACCTGGGATCCCAACCCTTACCCTGATTTGCAGGTGTGGGGGTCACCAGCAAAGGCAGAACTTACACAGGTACTGATGAGACATTTACTCACAGAGAGAAGAGATGAAGCAGGGTCAGCTGCACGAGTAGACGTTGGTTCTCATGGCCAGTGGGTGTTGATCCATGCCTGACACAGGGAGATGTTCTGCATGCAGCACCCTTCTTCTGCTTGTGTGGGAGGGTGGGAGCAGACTGCCCAGTGGGGGAAGGGGGGTGAGCTGGGTGCCATAAAATTTGCATAATTCAGCCAGACTGTCTCCAGTGAATGTTTACCTATGCTTAGGGCAAAAGGGGAAGGAATGTGCCACAGGCCACTATCTACTAGGAAATGAGTTTTGACTCAAGGCGCCCCAAGAAAGGAATCAGCTGGCATTTATCCACCCATCCTAGGAGCCAGGTTAACACATGCCCGAGCACAGGGTTCATTTGTGGGTCACAAAGAAAGACTGCAGGCTGTGCTCTGACCGTCCCCATTGCCTATGACATTGTCTATAAAGTACTAGAAATGATAACCGCAGGGATAAAAATGGACCTACTTTTTACTGCCACCATGCACCACTATCTTCACCGTTGTTGGTGACCCCACTTTCTGCTGGGGTGACCTTCATCCCCAGTGCCTGGCATGGTGTGTGAAAGCTTGCTGGTTCCTATAGATTTCCTCTATCAGATGCCTTGTTTCTTCCCTGTTTTCTCCTGCTCAGATGCTGACATCATCCAAGACTTGTGGACATTGCTTGTTTGTCCTGATCAACTTACAGATTTAGACTTGTAGGGATTTTTTGTCACCTGTGGTAAATTCTGCACTGTCTGCTCTTATGGGGGAGCTGGAAAGAGTTAGAGACTGCGCCACCATCATTCCCCTTCCCAGAATCCCACTTGGTTCGAGCCAGTTTGAGCTGGTTCTGACACTTGGACCTTAACGGTACCTTGACCAAAATAAAACCCTGTGAAGACGAGAAAAATGATGTCCAAGGAGGAGGCTTGAGCAGGGCACACGGGGCGCTGCTTGCTGAGCTGGAGTGTCAGAACCTGTTGGTACTTTCTTCTGCCGCCATCTCCCAAAGTCAAAAGACAATAAATTCACGAACCTTCAGGCAGCAAACTGCAGAGTTCTCAGCTCTCACCCACGTCCATCTCCAGGCTCTGGGCTAAGTCTTCTCCCTCCTTTTATAGTTCACAGTTAGATGACATCTTTTTAGAGCTTTTGACATGTCTTTTTATTGTTTCTGCATGGTCTGGAATATAACAGTTGATTCCTTCTTATTTGTGCAAAAGTTTCTCTTGAACAATTTTGTGGGACATTAGGGGTTCCCATGCCAGTGAGAATCCTAGTTTGTAGTCGTTTCCTATTTGAAAACACCATGGGGTAAGTAGCTTGATTTAAGACAAGTTAAAAGGTAAAAATCCATACTGCCTTAAAAGGTTGAAGACGAAGGGAGCATTCCCTTAGAGAAACATTTTTCTCCTGGGTTCTCTGGTGGGGAGCTTTATAAACAGTGTTCCAGGGACACTGAGAACCCATAAGATGTCAGAGGCCTCCTTGGGTGTAGAACTTCCTGGGCTTCTGGCTGGAGCTTTATGCAAAAGCAGGTTTTTAAATTCCATTTGAAAGGAGTTCCTATACCAAAAGATAATGCAAGGGAAAATAAAACACTATCTAATGAAGTTAATACCAATGAAAAGATTTATAATTTTTCAGAAAAACATTTATTAAATAAAAGAAGTTCCTTCTGGTTATCTGTTTTAAGGATTTGGAAATGTCTTTAATATGACATCTGTTAAAATTGAGCCATAAGTGAGACTTGATTGGAGATATGAAGAACACTGGAAAGTCCCCAAATTTCTGGGAACAATTACATGTATATGGTGCTCTTTCATCTGGAAATAATCTTAGACTTACAGAAAAGTTGCAATAATAATGTGAGGATTTCTTGTATACGCTTTAACCAGATTCCCAAAAGTCAACTTTTGTTTTATCATTCTCTCTCTATATATATATATACATATTTTTAGTATTTATTCTGAGTCATTTGGAAACAAGTCATAGAAGTGATATCTAATTTTCTTTTCTTTTATCCTTACATACTGAAGGGTATATTTACTACAAACAAGGACATTCTCTTACTTAACCATAGTACAATTATCAAAATTGGGCCATCAACATAGGTACCATACTACTTCTAATTTATAGACCGAATTTAGAATTTGCCAATTGTCCCACTAATGTTCTTTACAGCAAAAGAAAAAAAAGTTTCATAATTTTACAGGACACTTTAGTCTCTAATCTGAAACAGTTCTTATGTGTTTTTTATTATCTTTCAATTTTAAGTACAGGGCAGGTATTTTGTAGAATGCCCTTGAATTTGGGTTTATTTTCTGTTTCCTCATGTTCAGATTCAGGTTATGCATTATGGGCAAGAGTACAATTGAGTTATCTTCTTGTCCTTCCCAATGCATCATGTCATTTGAGGCAAATGTCCCATTTCTGGGCATGTTGACCCTCATCACTTGGCTAACGTGCTGTCTATCAAGTTTTCCCCATTTCTCTTTGTAGTTAAGAAATGTCTTATGAGGAAACATCTGAAGATCTTGTAAATATCCTGTTTCTCATCAAAATTTCACCTACTGGTTTTAGAATCCATTGACAATGCTTGCCTGAATCAATTACTACTGTGACAGGAAATCGCTTCTTTTTTCCCCCTGATTTTCTTTATTGGGTCTGTCTTCAAAATGCACACAGGACTCAACCACGTTTTTGCCACCCTAACTGACCTTCTCTCATCTACATCAACCTTCTGAGTAACCTCCCTACTTCCACCCCCAAGCCTTCCAAGCCCTTTTTCATTCATGGCCTGTTGACATGGAAGCCAGGCCTCCTTATTCCTTTGTTTAAACCATGGGTGGCTCCCCAAGCCTCAAAGTAGCCTTCCCTTTCCATCAGGGCTCAGCCCTCCTTCTCCTGGCTCTCTCTCCACCTTACAATGGCTCCCCTTGGTCACAGTGGGCCCTGCCTTCAGATTGGCTTCTCCTTTCTCTCTCTTGCTACCCTTCTTCCCAATAGCTCCCTTCACAGTGGCACCTTACTCTCCCCAATGGCACCCATCTCCCCGAGCTCCCCACTATCCTCATAGGTGGCTCCAGGTGGCTTCTCAGGACCAAATGACCTGCCTCCTGGGTCATCTAACATTATCCCTCTGTGGTCTTTCATTTCTTGGAGCAGGTGCATGCTCTGGGATGAGTCAGGCCTTCACTAAGTATTTGCTTGATGGTGGGGTTGTCTTCCATAAAAACCTTTCCATCAGTGCTCATGCACTGGAGGCTGTCCACAGAGTTCACCACAGGCAACATGCAAGGTTTGATTTTGATTCTGAAGGGCAGCACAGTTATGATTGGCATGGGATTTGGCACTTGTTTGTGTGCTATTACTTGTTGATCCAGGACATGAACAGTCCTGGAAGATTGGCTAGGTGTCAGCTTGAGAACCTGGATCACTCTGCAAGGAGAATCCTGAGCTGGTGTTCCAGGCTTATGGAATACAAATGCCAAGATACATTAGAAGTTCCTGCGGTGATGCTGGGAAGAGGAGGTGGGGCCAAGCAGCACATGCTCTCCATTCCCTCTGCAGAGGCTGATACATTTGTTCTCGTTTTCCTGTTCACCATGCAAGGAAATGGACAAAATGGCACTGGCAACCAAAGTTAGAATCAAACTTCAACCACAGTTAGAATCAAATACCTCTGGGCCTCCCTAGCTCAGAGGATTCAAGAGAGAGAGAGGAGTTAGCATGAGGCTATGGGGAAAGAATTGGAAAGAAGTTTAAACTTGAATTTCGCCCTCTGATGCCAAAGCCTGCCAGGGAGTGATAAGTAAATATTTCTTTTTTAGAAAACAAAGACAAATGTTCAATGTAGTATATTGAACTCTTATGCCAATATAACTTGTTTTCATGATATCTGTAAATTGCAATAGTTTCTTAACTGGAAATATCTTTCCAACTCACTACTTAGATCAATCACTTTATGTTGCCACAGAATATCAGATAACCTGAAAGGCTTCCATTGTGCTTAGATAAATGGCAGCAGACAGGAAACACTTCCTGCTACTTATAAATGTCTTCCCAGTCCTCCCTCCTCCACAGATAAGTTAAATATACACAAATTTCTAAATAATGGAAACATTTCCAGCATGGTATGAGAGTTGAAAAGGAAGATGAGTCGTTCCATCAAATGAAAATACTTCCCCAAATGTTAATCAGTAGGTCAAACACCCTTATATATATCAAATGTGTTGGGCAGAAAATTAAATAGTATTTTTGATATAGAACAATCTCGCCTTTGCTTGTCACTGCTTCAGTAATATCACATGCTTGGAACAGTCTGTGCTTGTCACACACATGAATATCCTATTATTGTGAGAAATGTTATTACGTAAACAATGGATTGATTCATTTGTGCACGGAACCACACCTTAAGGTCAGGGGAAGAAAGTGTCCCTTCTCCTTGAATAACAACAGGTTCTCTTGGAAATGTCTTTGGAACAGAAAAGGACCCCAGACAAGAAGGCTATTTATCACGAAAATCATGATCTCTTTTGCTCCTAGAACCTCTCAAAGTATTTAGGTTAAGAATAGCAGAGAAAAGTTAGAATCTTGCGCTTCCCACTGGAGAGAAGGTGGTAAGGAGGGGGAGCCACAGATGTGGTACCCCCACCCGTACCTCCCTCACTCATCACATCTGAGCAGACCAGAAGCTAAGGATGCCAACTGCAGGTACTGGCTGCTCTTGGCGTAAAGGTTGTCTCTAGTTGCCTTCGTTCACTCTGCCCATGGGGTGACCAGAAAGGCTGGAGAGTTAATATTCCCCAAGAGAAGTCCTTGTTGACTGACTGAGAGGAGATGGTGGCTGAAGAGTCCAGTGTCCCCGTGCTGGGTAGATAATGCTTCTATGGACAAGACAGCTCGAGGAGTATTCAACCTACTCTCCCAAGTGGCCTACAGCAGTAACTGCCCAATAATACATCTTTTATTAGCATCCTCTCCTTCTCTCAGTCACTTCTCCACTCCCCTTCTGGTGTTTCCTGGGGTCACCTCCCAAATTCACTGCTTTGCTTTTAAATCCTTGTCTTAGGTTAACTTCTGGAGGAACTCAATTTAAAGGCAGCGAGCAAGTCCTCCCATTAGGGCAAATGTCCCAACTGAGGCAGGAAATGTCCCAAAGCAGGCAGGGACACACTTCACTCTGAACTCTCATTGTGAATGTGTGAGTTGCTTCAGAAGGTGAAAAGTTATGAAGTATTTACCAAGCAGAAGGCAAAACCGCTCATCTCCATGTAGCCTGAACTTCTGGGTGATCTAATAAATTGGACCTTCTGGAAAATTTCTGTATAAGGGCAATGGGAGAGAGAAAGCTTATAAAAGAGCTGCTTTCCAAAAGGAAGAAGAGTGCCAAAAATAGAATAGTCCCTCTTTAAAAGTGAGCCAGATTTCTGTTGATATCCTTAGAGATAGTACCAAAAGTAAGAAGTTTTGTGAGAAGCAGAAATCATTGGAAATTTTACAGTACACAGGAGTATAGGAAATGCTCTATCTGATGAGATGCCTGCACAGCCCAGCAAAAGTTATTCAAGAGTCTAAGACAAATATCTCCAACAGTTGTGTATTTGTCAGATAATTCCTACACATCAGCCCTGATAAAAATCAATATGCTTGGGAATCTTAAGTGGCTTTATCCATTTGGGGCATATTCAAATGCCCCAAATGGATAAAGCCACTTAAGATTAAGTGGAGGATGATTCTTTTTTGGCCTAGAAGTCTGCTACAGCCATAGTTGGAAGAAGTTCTCTGGCTTGGAATGATGTGTGGGCTTCAAATGTATCTGATGACAATATTTGAGCAATGCTATGAAATAAGGATTTCACATATTTTCTCAAGCGTTATCTCAACACAAATATGAATATAGTGCTTATGTTTTTATATCAATTTCTCTTCATCTTCATTAAGGATATACGAAAAAAATAAAAAAATAATTTTTGCCCTGTTGTTAAGAAAATTGCCTGCCTCCCACGATGTCTCTTCCCTCTCATGTTGCTTTCCCATACTTTGGGGCCCACCCACTTCTGGTCCCACTCCAGTTCCTCTTGGAATTTTTCTGGGGTGGAGAAGGGCAGTCTGCCTACATTTTGTCAGAAGATTAAGTCTTTGTTTATGTATTTGCTCCACGTTCCCTTAAAGTACAGTTTTGAGTGAAGGACACTTCTCTATTCTTGTATTAAATGATGGGATCTGCTTTATCCCCTCCTAGAAATGGCTGCTCAGGGCTTTAGCTCTGCCTGTGGAAGATGGGAAAGAGGAGCACCAACGCTGTCAGTCAGGGAGAAGAATCTCTTCTTAAGTTTATACATGTCCCATTGTGCAGGTGCCCAGACTCTAAGGGCAGATGTAAGGGCTATGAAAATCCTCACGGTCTTCTGGGATCCCCTTGGGCAGCATAGCTGCTGCAACTCTGTCTTTCTTCTGAATTCCAGAGCAGCTAAGGGAAACCCAGTTCACATTTCATTATTTGCAGCATTTTCTATTTTTCTAATCTCTCAACTGGATTGTAAGCTGCTTGAGGGCAGGAGCCATGTCTGGGTGCCTGATTTGTGTCCCCTCACACCTTGCCCAGTGCTAGGCACCCAAGATGCCAAGAGAACTTGCTTGTTAAACACACCTCACATCCCTGCAAAGAGATGGCCCATGGAGCTCTGTCCCAACAAATACACACTTCATAGATGTAATGCATCAATAGAAGGAAAGAAAAGTTGTGAATCCAACAAAAGTCAGGGGAAGAAAAAAAAATGAAATAGTATGAAATGAGAGTGAGCAAAAAATAATAAAAGAAGCTGAAGATATCAAATAGTGATAATGGAAATCAATATGCATGGATTTTAGATCACCCTATTAAAATGTGCAAATGCTCATATTGGAGTTAAAAAGCAAAATCTAATGCTTCACTCTCTATAAGAGAAATGCTTCACTATTTATAACATAAAATAAAATGGTAATATAAGGAGAGCCACAGGTAAAATTTATTGGGTGCTAAAACTACATGCCAGGCATTTTCCCAAGCACTTTAACATTTACTATTGCAACCAGAAGACAAACAGTCCAATGAGTAACAGACTGGTGGCGCCAGGATAAAAATCAGATCATCAGATTCCACAACCCACCTTCTTAGGCACTAAACTGTTTAAACAGAAAACAGAAAAAAAAAGATTGGAACTTGAGCAAGAGAAAATGAAAGAACGAACAAAGAAAATGCCAGAAAAAGCAGTACTGTCAGTGGTGATATCTAATGAAGTCCATTTAAAGTCAAAGAGGGTATTTCGCGTTAGAAAAGGTAAAATCTGTGGAGAAGATGGAATATCCATGAATGTTTGTGTATATGTATGTATACAAATGTCAGGGAAATATCTTCAGCAATGACTGATAGGAACCTCCTAAAGCATGATCCTGGCAGAGTGATTGATTTCCAGATTTCTTTCAGAAGTGACAAAATAAATTGATAAAATAAACAAAAATGCAGAGCCTTTTAAGCCCTCGATTAGCACACTTTGTCTAATAGCTATATTTAGTATTTTGCCTACTGGAGAATATACATTTTTTGAATACACATGGACCATTAGCAAAAATGGGTCAGGTGTTAGAACCAAAGGAAATATCAATAGTCCAAAAAACAGAAATATTTGTTTATATTCCTAATTACAATTCAACTAAACTAGAAATTAAAAGCAACACTTTCCCTGTGCTCTTCCCTTACTGCCAATCTAACCATCTCTTAAGTAAAAATAAAAATGATTCAAAAATAGTCCTTTGGTCAAAGTGGAAATTATGTCTTTTCAGAAGTTAAAGGCAAGAGCAACACTCTATATTGGTCTAAAATTATACTAAAAGTAAAATCATTGCTTTAAATGTTTTTTTTAATGAGGAAGAATGTTTGAAAATACATTAACTAAAAGTTACTCAAGAATGTAGAAAATGTACAACCAAATGAACCAAAGGAAGTTAGAGGAAGGAGTTTATAAACACCAAAGCAGTCATTAACTAATTGGAAACCAAACAAAAATATTCACATAAGCAAACAGTAGAACTGATAAACAAAACCAGGTGCTGTTTCCAGGAAAAGGCCAATAAAGAAATCAATCTCTTGCACATCTCTTCCAGAAAAATATAAAGAGCCACAATGTGCAACATGAACAAGAAAAAAATAAAGCAGATTTAAAGCTTTTTCCCTCATTAAAACACCCTTTTGTATTACTTTCATCCAAACATTTTAAAATCTAGATGAGTTTTATGTTTCTTAAGAAGCCACAAATTCCCCAAATTTACCCAAGATGAGGTTAAAAAGTTGAATAGATCAATAACCACAGTAGAAACTGAAAAGGTTGTCAAAAGCTATCCCTTCAAAAGGCTCGCTGCCCAGATGGTTTTATAGAAAAGTTTTACCTCATTTTCAAGGAATAAATACTATGCAGATATTTTCTTTATTTAATAGAGATAATTTTTTAAAATAATATATTCCTCTCAAGCTATTCATTTTAGGAGATCATAAACTGACAGTGAAACTTAAAAGAAGTAAACCCCCTCAAAAATGAAAACTCTAAGCCGATTCCACACACGAATACAAAGGCAAAAATAATAACATATTAGCACATCAAATCTAACAGCATATTAAAAGAAAAATAGTCTTAACAAATAGGGTTTCTTTCTGGAAGGAAAATCAGGTTCAACATTCTTTTAAATTCATTACTGCAATTCATCAACAGGAGAAAGGAAATTTTTTAAGAAGAATTTTGAAAAAGCATTTGATAGATTCAATCTCTATTTCTTACAGTACGTCTCAGAAATCAGAGGACCATCCTCAACATGACAATGGATATTTATCAGAAACCGCAGCAGCAACATATAGCAAATATAATGTAAATAGGTTCGATAGTGAACTGAACGTAGCGCTCCCAGCACAGTCAGGGAAGAAACCAGGTCCTCTACAAGACTGAGCTATTCAACGCGGCTATACCTTACACGGTTCATATAGAAACAGATTTTAAAAAAATCTTGAGGAAATCTGGAGGAAAATGAAACTGGCTCCTGTATATCTCATAGGCTCACTCTATTACTTTGTAAATAAGGATGCTCGAATCATGATTATGGACATTTTCCTATTACTCCAGGTCTTTGCCATGGGGCAGGCCATCTACACCATCTTTATAGGGTACAAACTCAAGTAAAAATTCCACCGCATGTGAAGACTCAAGGACTTTATCTAGGTTTGAATTATCTGTGGGTCTCAAACCAGATAATAAAACTATTCTTTACTAATAGCTGGATGACTGATTTCTGAGGATATGACATTTGAAAGTTTCGCAACTTCTTCCGGCAGCAAAAGTTCCTTGTACTTCTGATCTCATCAGAGTTTAGACAAAGTGGGACTTAGTTTATAAGCCTGAACGTTCAGCTCGGTTTCAGTAAACATGAGTATAAAGTAACATCGTTGTTAGTCTCTGAACCTTCTTTTCATCTATCATCCTTTCTATCACTTCTTGATGATGTAGAACCATGCTAACAAGCTGTGAAATTCCTAAGTCCTGAATAGATTACTACTTTTGCTGGGTAAAATCATGAATTTACACTTTTTTCTCACTCGACTGTTTTAGTGAGAATATTTCTTCAGCTGAATGTTTTACACAGTCCTTTCTAGAAGAATTTTATTGATCTGCAAACACAAGTAATAATTTGGAAAATCCCTTCCAGCTTCTACAGCAGTTAAAAGTTTACAGAGCAATTCTCATCTGAGTTCAGAGCATGCTGGTTTGCTAACATCCTTTGGAAACAGATTTTCCAGATACTCTGTATTCTGTCAACAATATTCATTGTTTTCAAAAGTTAACTAGGTAGTTGATTCTTCATTTCTTCCTAACTCCATGATTAATTCAAAGTATCTATCTATTCATCTGTCCATCTATTCGTTTATCTGTATCTATCTATATCTATCATCTGTCTATAATCTACCCATCTGTTTGTATTACCTACTTCCAGAAAAGAAAAGCAATTTACCAAAAACAAACAGAAGGGGGGCAATAATACCATTATCCTTTTATCCTTTACTTTCTCTGGTGATGATTGGGAAAAGGGTAATGGCGATGATAACCATACCAAGAAATGGATGCTAATGTCAATTGGTCGGTTGTTCCATTCAAGCCTGAAATGTAACTCCAAATCCCATAAGATCCAAATCCCATAAGAGTCAATGAAGAAAAGGAAAAATGAGTTGCCTAGTTTAATTATGTTAGAAGAAATCAGTGTATTTTATCAGGAAACACAATCTTTTTCCTTAGCTTTACATTCTTAGAGGTATGTTTCCTTTGGATCTTTCAAAGAAATTGAATGACATAATAGATAGATGGTGCCTTCAACAGCCATTGCTAAAGCCAAGCTCCCTAAAAGACAAGACACACAAGTAAATCCTAATCCTGTGCACATATTCACACAAAGAGCTAAACTGTCATGTCTCCTGCCTGACATGACGTGGGGGAGAGCTTAGAGAACCTGAAAGAAAATGAGGGTGAAGTGTGTTTTAGTCTAGCTGCTGCAGATGTTCATGACCATTCCTGAGGCTTTGTTCAAGAAGAAAAGCACAAAGAGTTTGGGCTTAAAAAGTAATCTCTGAGAATCGAGGTGTGCTGGGAATTATGAAACACATCTCCCTAAGTAAACCTAATTCCAGAAACATATCATGGCCCCAATTCCCTGGTGACTCTCTGCTCTTTCCACAGCCATCTGGTACATGTCAATCCTCAATAAATATTTATTGAATAGATAACTCACATTCTATCAATAGGTCATTCTAATAATGACTCATTTTTCTCTCTGCATAAATTCTTACCTGCAAAATAGAAAGTTAAGGACGCCACTTTCCAATGAGAAATGCTGATCGTATGCCCTTTCTTGGCAGTTGAGTGAAGAGTTCAGCCTTTCTGAAATGTCTATACATTTCCAGCTCTTTGCACATCATAGACTGCTTACAAGAAGTCAGTGGGATGCCTGCTGAAAGGCCGGCTTCTCCTGGGAAATACTAATTTATAGGGTGCTGTGTCTTTACCTTGAGGAAGCCTGTTGGCAAATAGAAGCTCAAGGTGGTACAGTGAAGAGCACTAAAAGGTCCCACCCAAGACCTTATTCTGCTCTTAGCAAAGAGCACCTCAATTAATGGGGAATCCATTTATTTACATTGAATGAGCTCTCTCCTCTGGGTATTTGCTTTTTCTGAGAGAGGTTATTTCAAGGCAGCCTCTTATCAGGCCTTCCAGGCCTTCCTTCAGTTGTATCTTTCAGCCCTAATGTTTCTTGTTGGAAAGTGTATTTTTAATTGCCTAAAGTTTTGACTCTTCCTTTGTTTCTGTTTATTATTCATTCATATATCCATGCTTTCATTCATTCATGATTTGACTTGATGTACATACATTGCATATCTAGGTAATATATGCACTATGGAGGCCCAGTGAATAAAATACAGCCTTTCTTCTCAATGGTATTGTAGGAGTCAGTGTGTCCAGTGGTCAGTCCATCCACAAGGAGTAACTGAGTGCCCTGGGAACACAGTGAAGAACTAATTATATCCAATGTGGGGATAATCAAAGGCAGCTTCACATAACTCAGACAAACCTAGACTTTGGGGTATTCTATAAAACAACAGATCAATACCCAACAAAAGAGTTGAGGTCATGAAAGAATGACTGAGAAACCATCACAGTATGCAGGAGACAAAAGAAACATAGCAATTAAATGCAAAGTGGGATCCTGAATTACTTCCCAGAACAGAAAAAAGGGCATTTTAAAAAAATCTAGTGAAATTCAAATAAGGCATTGATTTAGTTAAAAGTATTCAATTAATGTTAAATTTTTTTGTTTTGAGCACTGAACTATAGTTATGTAAGATTTTTGAATTAAGGTAGACTGATGGAAGGACATACAGAGACTATCTGTACTATTATTGCATCTTTTCAGTAATTCTAAACTTATTTAAAAATATAAATACAAAATAGTTTCACAGAGGAGGTGTTATTTAAATGTACTTTAAAATATATAATTTTAAAGATACCAGTGAGAAGAAGAGATCAGAAAGTGGCATGTAAGAGTATGTTTTAAAAAGAGCCAGGTTAACTATGGCTGCCCAAGAGATGTGTAGAAGGAGGTATTTGAAATAACATTGCAAAATTATGCATACTCTATAAGGTTTGCAGGTGGTAATGAGGTCATAAATTGTTCTTTAACACAAAATTGTGAACCAATTTTGAAACTATTAAGTACCCCCAAAAGCCATGTTTTAATCCTGATCCAGTCTTGTGGGGCCAGACCTATGGTTTAGGATGGGAAATTTTGATTGGCTTCTTTCCATGGAGATGTGACACACTCAGTTGTGGGTGTGACCTTTTATTGGGTGAAGATGTGACTCCACCTATGTCTCGATTAGTTAATACAGTCCTTTAAAAGGGGAGACATTTTGGAGAAACTTCAAATACAAACACTTGGAGAACAATTTCTTCAGAGCTGATAGAGGCATGGATGTTTGGAGTTGCTTGGAGTGCCAACAGAAAGAGCAGATACCTAGACATGGGCAGAGCTCAGCAGATGTCATCATGTGCTTTCCCATGATATGCTAAGCAAGCCATAACCCAGAGTTGTGTCCCTGAGGAGCTAAGTGAAAGCCCATAGACACTTAGAGAGAAAATCGCTGGCATCAGAAGCTGGAAGCAACAGAATTTGGAATAAGGACCAGCAGATGCCAGCTACATGCCTTCCCACGTGACAAACATTGGCCTTTCTTGAATCAAGGTGTGTTTTCCTGGATGCCTTAGTTTGGACATTTTTTTCTGGTGTTGGAACTGTAAACTTGTAATGTAATAAATTCCCTTTATAAAAACTGCTCCATTTCTGGTATTGTATTCCAACAGATTTAACAAACCAAAAAAACATAATTATCAATAACATTCAGAAATGGAGAGAGAGAGTATGGGAGGATGGATTAAAAAGGGGTAAGAATACTAGTTAGTTGCTGATACAATCAGGGTGAGAAAAGTTAAAATTCCTTACCTAAAGATTGTGGTGGGTGGAAAAGCAAGGAAGGTTTGAGAGCCATTCTTAAAGGGTTAAGAAGAGAGGACTTGCTTACCCAAAGATCACCCTATTCACTATCCCTGCCTTTTGGTCATTATCTGTGCATTGTTGGTGATGGAAAGAGGTAGGGGTCTGGCCAATAAAAGATGTTGAGATAGGCAAGGAATCCAGTGTCCACTCTTCCTCTTCCCCTTCTTAGGATGAACAATATAGATTAATAGGAGAAATCCTCAGGGCACTTCCAAATTGGTGCTTCTTAACCTTCAATTTTCTATTTTCCAGGCTTCACATTAGTTAAGTGTGAATGAATCAGACTCATATGGAGATTATTTCTCTTAGTTTGACATGCAAGTTTAACATTTGTAGAGGGAAAGGACTTTACAAAATGTGTTTGGGGTTTTGTTCAGTGGAAAAACACTTTAGAAATAGTTGGGAGTTAATAGAATGCCTCTGGGCCCTTCAAATCATTGTTTTGGTATCTCAGTTTCTGGAGCATAGCCATCTTCTTAGAATCTAGAGAATCTCCAGACTTAATGATGAATCCAACAGTGTCTACTGAGTAAGCATTGGTAACCTATCAGAATGTCCAGCAAGAGGGCTCTCCTGGAGACTGCTCCACACCTCATTGGATTCTCTGAGAGTGCTGACATCAGGAGCTGGATTAGATTCCTTGATCTCTTGCAGTTGCCTTCTGATCAGCAGTACAGGCAGACAAAGATGGCAGCCAGGCATCTTCCAAACTCTGGGAGTTATCAAATCGACATCAAAAGTTGCAAAGCACCTTGAAGGCAGATGATTTCTGGATTACAGAATTGGGAAGATCTAGTGAGATGTGTCTATGACCTGGGAACTGCCATTTTTGAGTCTGAGAACTAGAACCTGAGGCATGGCAGGCCATCTGAGGACACTCCAGCATGTGGGACATTATGGCTGTGAGCAGCTGGCTTTTCTCTGATGACAGCCTCTGCCCTCCCTTCTAGACCAAAATGTGAAGAGGAAGAAGCTGTTTAAGCAGATGGTGGAATGTGACGATGGGAGGCTGTTTCGATTGAGGCTTCTATAAACTTGACTGTCTCCTCGGAAAGAAATGTGGTGGGGACTGGCCAGACCCAAAGTGCATCGCTGGGAGAGAGTGGCTAAGGAAAGAAAGGTCAGTGGATGAAAAGGAGATGGGAAAAGGGAGGGAGAGGATGAGACTCCTGGTGTAGTCCTTCATGTAACTTTTTAAAACACCGGTGTTGGAGTCAAAACAGATAAGGACCAAGCCCCTGCAGCACTCACTGTGTAAGCTGGAGCACCGAGACTGGCCTCGCTGATGTCATGCACCTCATCCATAAAAGGGGACAATGAAGGCATCCTTCACAGGGCTTCTCAACAAGAGAATGTGTGCAAAGCACTGGGCACATTGCCAAATGCAGGATAAATACAAAAATTAATACTAATAATAATGAGCACAGAAAGAGAGGCAATTCTCAGCATGTCAGTGGCAGGGGAGAGTCAGAGCATGGAGAGAAAACGCCGGCAAGGCAGACAGGGAGTCCTCTCCCTGCCTTTCCCCTCATCATGAACCGAAACCTGCCTGTGTTTTGGAGATAGACAGGCTTGGAGTCAACATTTCCTTCCCTTCCTAGCTGTGTAGATTGAGGCATGCTGCTCCTTCTTGAGCCCCAGAGCTTGCTGCTTGCACTCTGGGGCCACAGGCAGCTCGTGGTTGCGCCGGGCTCCCCTTTGGGCCCTCTTGGGCAGAGTCCCCAGTGATTTGGAACCACAACTCAAGCCCACCTCCCTCTCCCTTTCTTTCTCTTCCAAAATTAAAGTTTCTTTTCTCTCTCTCGCTCTCTCTCTCTCTGTCTTTTTTATTTGTCCATCCCCACTGCATGCAGTAAATTCTTAATATTTTTTTCAAGACAGTAGTTTTTTACTGGTAACTTATATACAATATAGTTTTCCATTTTAACCACTTTTAAATAAATAATTCAACGCTGTCAATTCTTTCAACAATATTGTGCTACCGTCCATGCTGTTCATTACCGAAACTCCATCACTCCAAACAGAAACTTTGTACCCATTAAAAATTAACTCTCCACTCTGCCCCTCTGTAGTCTACTTTCAGTCTTTATGAATTTGCACATTGTAGTTACTTTATATAATTGAAATCACATGCAATTTTTCCTTTTGTGTTTGACTTATTGGTTATTAACATTTTGAAATGTTATCCTGAGCCAAAACCAGCAAATAAGATGCCCAGCAAGCTGGCTCTTGGGAGTTAGCTATTACCTTGAGAAGCCAATTTAAGATCCAGTAAGATGAGGCAACAAGATGGCGGTCTGCCCTGAAAAGGAGGGCCTGGGGAAAGGCTGGAGGTGATGATGACATCAAGGAAAACCCTCCCTCTCTCAGTCCCTGATCAGATTAACTCTAAGAATTACACCCATTTTATTCACATGAACTAAAAATATCGAATTACTCAGACGCTTCCAGTATTTTATTTTTCTTCAGAACCAAATTATAAAAGTTAGTCAGAAGTATAATATCTATCCTTTAGTTATAAAAATTGACATTTAAGGCAGGGACATTGAAAGAAAAATGAAAGCAAAAAGAACAAGTCCAACTTCACCACCAAATGAGCCTGTTTGACATGATTTTTAAGAACTAGCACACACGGATGGTTAAAAAATTCAGAAAGCATAGAAAAGTGCAGAGTCTGGTTCCTGCCCTGAAAAACAATATTATAAATTATATATTACATATTAGCACTCACACATGCTATCTTCACATTTGTCCTATATTCTTTGGTTAGATGTGGATGTTAATCCTTTTTCTATATTCCATTTATTTGGGTATTTCAGGCCATAAATTCTCTGTAAGCAATTTTAGCAATATCCAAAACTCGCAGTTTCAATCTTTGCTTTGACTCAAGAATTTTTAAAATAAAGTTTTTAAATTTCCAGAAGATGGGGTTTGTCAGTTTCCAGCTTCTTTGCATTGAGATCAGAACTGGATTCTGAACTATTTACACTTCTTTTCATTTACTCAGGATTTTTCTGTGGTCTAATAAATAGTCAAATGAATTTGGCAAATTGTTTGTCTTCTGTTATCGGAGACATGCTCTAACATATATACCTGTCAGTTATGTTTTGCAATTTTTAAGTTTTGATCTTCCACAGCAGGCTATCAAAGTACTGTCCCAGGACCAACAGCATCAGCAGCATTACCTGGGAACTCCTTAGCTGCAAATTCTTGACATCCACCTGGAGCAAATGAAACTCTGGGGTGGGGTCCTGCAAGCCATGGTTTAGCAAGTGCTCTGGGGATTTGGAAGCTCACACAAGTCCCAGAACTACTGATTTACTTTCTTATTAGTTTGAGAATTTGTCTGCACTCCATCATTCTTGATTTCACAGTAGTTTCATACTACTTCTGTTTCCTTTTGTTGATTTATTCTTCAAGTGCCTGGTGTTTATGGTTTCTGGATTTTATTCCCCTTTGTTATTTGGTGCATAAAGTACAATCACATTATCAATGTGAATTGGATCATGATGTTATTTATCTCTTTCTGTCCTTTTAAAAATCATTTTCTGATTTAACTTTACTCTTGTCTAATATTATTATTGTGCCCTCTAGCTTTCTTTTCATAAGCATTTACCTGGTAAATCTTTGCCCATCCTTGTTTTAATTGTATCTGTTTTATGTACCTCATGCTGCTAAGTCTTTCTTCTTCCAATAAGTATGTGTATTTTATCTACATTTGTGTTATTTCATCCAAATGGAAAAATCACATTGTAAATTTTATCTTTTCCATGTTACCAGCTTAACTTGGAAGTTTTTGTTTATTTTCCACATATTCTTTATTTCCCCCCTTTACTATAGAAATTTCCTTTCATTCCCTTCCCTTCCATTTCTTTTTCTTTCTTTTATAGTGTTTGCAGTCGATATATGTTTGCTTTCTGGTAATTTGGGAGATTTATAGTATATTTTTAGTTTGTCTAGTGGCTGCCAATATTATTAATATATTATACCTAATCTTCTATGCCTTGATTTAAGAAATGTAGTCTGTAATCTATAGATTTCACATGCGTGCACTGGTTCACGATAATATTGTTCTCAATTTCTTGTCAGTGTTGCCTTTACTATATTAATATACTCAAAACTTCTTTAATTTAGGCAATGTGAGGAAAGATTTATTTTTCTTCTATGGTGGCGAGAAGAGCTGGAATCGAAGCTCCTAATCAACCACAATGATTAGATCTCACCGGTCCCCAAACACTCACTTTTGACTGCCCCCAGTCTCCTATAGTTTGCAAAGCACCAATGCCAAGCTTCCCTATAGAGGAAGGCTCAATAAAATGATGAAATGCCTCCATTTGACAAGTAAATTGCATTTGTTAAGACATCGTTTTCTTTAACATCGTTTTCCTTATCATCTTAATCTATTCCTTGGCATGAATAGTAAGTAAACAGTTTTTATTTCCAAATGATAAATATAGGGGGAACATTAGAGGTTCTTATAGTGACTTTAATTAAGTCCTTAGAGAAAAGACTGATTCACTGTTGTGCTGCTGTAAAATGTCATTGTGGTTAGACTCATTTCATCAGCGCCTGCTAAGAAATGTCAGCATCCTTTATTTTGAGGTTTGTTACAGGGAACTGGATAACAATGGGTCTTAAAACAACCCAGAACAAAATATTGCCTTATATAGTTGTCCAGAATTTATAGATTTTTTTCCTCTTAAGTGTTTAAATTTAATTCATTTTAACTTCTCACAGTCAAAATCATCATGTTTCCCCATTTTTTTTAACTGCTCCACCCCTTCCCTGGCTCATAATTAAATAGTCAGTACTTTTTTCTCTTTTCCCTGTTATACTCCATTCTACCACTCCCCAAAGTCTGAAAATGGAGGTCTCTGTTTGGAGGCTTCAAGAGAACCAGAAGCCGTTTACCTAAGTGGGTCATCATATCCAGGTGGGCTTGTGCCAAGCAGATAATGGGGGAGTGCTCTTGTTTCTCTGGTGCCTTGATTTTAGGGACCTGCTGCTGCCACCCTCACAATGGATATCTTAGCTTGCTAGGTTGGTATGATAAATACTGCACAGTGAGTTAGCTTAGACAACAAACATTTACTCTTTTACAGTGTTGAGGGCTAGAAGCCCAAAATTGAGTTGTCAATAAGGTCACGCTCTCTCCTGGAAGTGTATAGGATTCTGATGTCGACTTGCTGCAATCCTTGGGGTTCCTGGGCTTGCAACGTGCCTCTTGTCCCATGGCAATGTTCTTGATCTCCTCCTGTGGTTTTCTCTGCTTATAAAAGACCCCAGTAATACAGATTAAGGCCCACCCCCATTAGTTGGGTACTTCTAAATAAGATCTTAGAAGATCTATTCACAAATGAGTCCTCACCTTCACTGATAATACATCTTCAAAGGGTCATATTTTATAATCTACAGAAACTATAAAACCTTAGGGTACATACACTCTTTCTACCATAACGATTTTCTGAAACTTTCTTGAACTTTCCTGCAACTTTCTGTAATTTTGAATGAAAATGAGAATGTTTGGCTTCTTTCCTGGATCTATATAGCTATTACTGTGGCCCATACAACACCATCAAAGAAAACAAGGGCACTTAGAGGAGCGTCTAGATGACTCTTTCTAGGTGGTAGGAGTAAGAGATGGTGGAGCTGCATCTTTTTTTTTTTTTTTTTTTTTTTGAGTTTTTTTTGCATGGGCAGGCAGAGCAAATCAAACCTGGGTCTCTGGCTTGGCAGGTGAGAACTTTTGCCTCCTGAGCCACCGTGGCCCACCTTGGAGTTGCACCTTGAGAGAGAGGTTCCATGTTCCAAGTTGCCTGAGCCTCCTGAGGACAGCAATTTCCCTGCATACCTGGGGTGACTGGGAGTCTGGACAGCAGGTAGCAGCATAGAGCACACCCTGGAAGAGTTGAAGAGTAAGAGAGGATGCTTCTCATTCTAGACCTGCTGGCTACATTACCAGGGTGGCCTTGGCTATGAGTAAGGCCACAGCAAACACAGAAATAGCCACTGCTGTCTTGGCAACATTTGGTGAAAAAAACCTGCTGTTTTCACGGATTATAGAATGTCTAGTTTCTTTCCTTAAATGAAATACCATAAAATTAGCTTCTTTTCCGTGTTAGCTCTCCAGCAGCTGAGCTCATTATGTTTTACCAGAAACCTGAACTCCTGCCCTACCCCCAGTTACAGAGGCGATTGGTAATGTTTCTACTCATTCCTTACTGTGAACTGGCTCTGTGGGAACTCACTTTGCCTACATGGCACTGTTAATGGGATGAGAGACAGTGTACCTTTCGCTAGGCTCCGGGGATATGAAGATGAACATGATATGCTCCTTCTCCCTTCAAGAGCTCATCAAGAGTAATCATAAAGAAATGATTACTATGCAACATTGTGGCAGGCAGGCAGCACAGAGGAAGCGCATCAGAGAAGTTGCCACAGGGGGAAGATAATGAGGAGGTGTCAGCGCAGTGCCCCTCCAGCTTCAGCTCCCATGTGAATTGCCTGGAGACCTTGTTAAAATGTGCATTCTGACTCAGTGGGCTTGGGGTGGGGCTCTGGAGTTTGTTTTTCTAACAAATTCCCAGGTGATGTTGATGCTGCTGGTTGGCAAGTGGAAAAGAATTCGGGTAGAGCAAAGTAAATAGAGGCAGAGCGAGAGAGGGTGTTTTAAAAAATTGTTAAATAGTTGAGTATGGAGGAATTTAAGTTTTGTGTAGGAAACAGCAAAAAGGAAAATGTGTGCAGAGGTTCACAGGCTAGGAAGCAGAGGACAGTTTACTGTATTCCTCATTCTAATAGGTAGCAGGGAACCACCACGTGTTTGTAAGCAGATGAGTGGGACTTGGGATTTAGTTCATCTAGAATCTGTGCTCTGAAGCATGGAGTGAAGTAGGATGAGGGTTGGTTGGAAAAGTTGGAGACCTTTAAGTTAGGACCCAATACAAGAATGCAAATAAAAGACAGTTGGGGATTTACTGGGGCCATAATGATGGAGAGGTAGGGATAGATTTGAGCAATGCTTGAGAAATAGAATTAGCAGGATTTCCTGATATAGAATTTGAGAGAAAGTGTTAAGAGACCAGTAAGAAAACATCGCTCAGGTTTCTTGGTTGGGAGACCAAGTAAATGAGGGCATTATTGACCATGATAGAGAATACCAGAAGAAGACTTTAGGGAAATGAGTTCAGTTATTGATTTTGAGGATGCTGAGCAACAGTCAGACAGGTATGAATGTGCACACACACACATACACACATATACACACGTGCACACACACCCATGCACAACCATGTAGGACCAGAGGGTATGAGCCACACAGGGTGATTCAGATGGCCCTTTGAAAGACAAGCCAACTGGAATGTAAATATCAGGAGTGAAGAATAAAGTAGGTTTAAAGAGGAGTCCAAGATACCTTCCTGGAGTGTGAGCGGAGTACATTACACCTGCTGGCAGGATGGCTGTTGATTAGAGCACTGGGAAGATGCTGGACTATGCAACACTGAAACAGGCAGAGAGTGTAGTGGCAGGCACTCAACAAAGGGAATCCGGGTTGTCTTCGTTTGCTAGGGCTGTTATGATGGACGCCACACAATGGGCTGGTTTAAACAATAAACACTTATTGACTCACAGCTTTGAAGGTTTGAAGTCCAAAATCAAGGCATTGCAAGGCCATGCTTTTCCCTTGAAATCTGTAGCGTTGTGATGCTGGCTTGTTGCAGTCCTTGGGGTTCCTTGGCTTACATCTCTGCCTCCATCACATGGTGCTCTCTTTTTCTTCTTCTGTCTGGTCTTCTGGCTTCTGCTGACTTCTGGCTTCTTGCTGTGGCTTTCTCTGACTACATTTGAGTTTCTTCTCTTTATAAAGCTTCCAAGAACACAGATGAAGACCCACTCTTATTCAATTTGGCACTACCTTAACTAATAATAACGTCTTCAAAACGTTCCATTTACAAATGGGTTCACACCCACAGGAAAGCTGACTAAGGAAGAACATGCCTCTTGTGGGGGCCTGAGTCAATCCCTGATAGGGCTGTATCAGAGAAGACTTCACATCACCTAGGTATCCCTGCAGCTCTGTCCCCAACTACTTCGAGGACTTCAGGAAAGTCAACCAACCTTCCCGGAAGCCAGTCTCTCACCTGTCCCAATTCTACTTTATGTAAATAACCACTAAATGTAGAACAAGGCACAAGTGATACATCTGAGTGCTCTTTAACAACAGATCCACACCAAAAAGGAGGCTCAAGATCTCAAAAAGGAACACCAAAATCAAGCCAAATTACAAAGCCACCTTAAGTCATAAGGCACATGTCCTCTTAGCTGGAATTACTGTTCTTCTTGCTCCAACTTTTTGACACTACTGCCCTTAAGACATAGAAGCTGCCTGACTCCCTGACAGGCAGAGTAAATATCTTCCCATCCCTGTTATGATAAAATTTTACAAATACCATATAGTTGGACTATAGCCCAAAATATAATATAAACTCATAAGTCCATAAATAAATGGTGACTACATGCATTAATGGGGAGAAGAGACACACCTTTCTCACAAAAGAATTCCAAATAATAGATGTAGACATTTTCCTCTCCAGGAAGTAGGGCTTGATCCCCTCCCTCCACATGAATGTGAGCTGGACTTGATTACTCACTTCCAAAGAATAGAGCATGAAAAGGGAAAAATAGCAACTCCACAGTGGAAGGACCTGTAACCAAATGATAAAGGTTAACAACCCAAATGATAAATACCAAGTACCCTGTGAAACGATGTGATGAGAGCGCTCCACCCCGCAATATTCTTCCTCAAAACCTATAATTCCAGAATAATCATGAGAACAACAAAAGGAGGAACAGTCTATAAAATACTTGACCAGTATTCCTCAGAATTGTCAGGGTCATGACCAACAAGGAAAGGCTGAGAAATTGTCATAGACTAAGGAGATATGCTGACTCATTGCAATGGAAATCCTAGTTTTGTTCCTGCATTAGGAAAAAAATTTATCAGTGGAAAACCTGGTGAAGTTGGAATAAAGTCCAGAATTTAGTTAGTGTACCAAAGTTAATTTATTAGTTTTGATAATTGAACCATGTTAAATGTAAGATGTTAAAATAGAACCTTCTCATACATTAGGATTATGATAACTCTCTGTACTGCTTTTACAATTTTTCTATAAGTTTAAAATCATTCCAAACTAAAATGCTTATTCATTACTAAATGCAGTGTGAGATTCAAGACGAAGACTCCCTGACATGTTTCCCACATTCCTTTGATTCTTAAAGCAATTATTCTAGAATCAACCTAAAACATACTTTATTTGTATTCTGAACTGTTGCTATACATGCTGTTGATGATTATTAATTTTTTTCTTTTTTTCAAAGAATCACATGAAGTTTTTTTGCATTACATGTGTCCAATTAAAGTGAAAAGAACTTATAAAAATTACTTGTTTTCATACAGAAATTTATTTCCTGTATTTTCTGATGATTTTTATTTAATTCTTTTTCCTGTTTATTCTTATGATTATCATTTAATTTTCTGATAATTCTTATTTAATGAATAGCATTTGAGTACATAACCCTGTCCCTCAAAAAGATTGTGCAAAACTCTATTACAGCAACACTGTACTATAGTATGAATATTAAAGTACATCTCTTTGTCCTGCCATTGAGTGACTTCCTTGAGGACCCAGAGAGATTTTTTGTATTCATATTTATTTTCTCCTGCTCCCCCCACACCACCCCAAATGGAGTACAATGTCTGGGTCTATTAGCAATTTTAAATAAATGGCAGTTACTTAGACAATAGAAATACATTTGCAGCGTGCAGCTCTGAGCTCATCTTAAACTCAGATGAATAATTGCACTAGTGAATAAAGACATATTTTTGATACTTAACTTATTTAACGGTGTATTGTAAATCATAAATTGGGTCAGGCAAATGAAGGCAGTCAGGGTGATTACCTTAGCAGAAAATTGGAGGACACAGGGAGGAGACAAAGAAACAGGGTGTGGCTCAGCTAACTTTGACTCCTCTGAGTCAGGGGTTGGCTCTGGAAATAGATCCAGCTGATCTAATGAATGACAAAGACATTTTTCTGGGTGCTGGTTGTCCCAAGACCCAGACTACTTTGTCTCTACATGGCTCCACCTCCCCTGGCAGAGCAAGTTACAAAGGTAACTGCTCCCAGTTACAGAAAGGAAACAGTTGAGTGTTTCTTCATAGATCAATCAGGGAATAGACTAAAATGAAAGTAACTGGAAGATTGTGAGGGTTCCTGCAAATTGCTTACAGAGAAGTCTCAGAAGGGGAGAGTCTTATTAGGCCTGTTAGGACACCTGTGCAGAGCTCATAATTCAAATTATAAATCAATTAACTCAGATTAAGGTGTTGGTACTGTGCAGAAATCAGAGGGGCAGTGTGTGAGGAACAAAACAGAAACAGGTAGCAAAGCTGGGGATGATAAATGTGAAGTCAAGGACAGAAAAGACAGTGAGCCTTCATAGATTCTGCTCCGTACATTTAGAGGCTTCCTTTGCTTCATGGTTCGGTGCTGAAATGTTTTCAACTAAATGGCTCCTGGCTCAGGCTAACACATGATTCTCATACCATAAAATAATGTGACACTACATTATTTTATGTAGACACCTGACAGATGCTGGAAGCATCTGTACTTGTACTTGTGCACACCTGATCAAGAGAGTACAGCACCCAGGACCCCAACAGACTCCACTGAAATCCTACTGTGATGTCGAGGCTTCAAGTTAGTGTCTATTTCCTCTACTGACAGTGCTGTTCCAGAAAAATATCTGCAGCTCTTGCAGGAATTTTATCATTTTTTTCTTGATCTCTAGTCATCATAACATCTACAAATGAAGGTACTGAGAGTTGTGTTACATAGAATTGCTCCTAAGTACATTTTTTAACTTTTTGTTTTGAAATCATTGCAAACTTACAGGGCAGTCGGAAAAACAATGCAAAACTGTATAGAGAACTCCAACATACCACCCTCCAGATACCCAGGTCCACCAGTGCTCAACATTGAGGCACATTGGCATCTCATTCTATCTATTCACCTATCTTCCTATCAACCTGTATTAGAATTGTTTTTTAATTGACTGCCCCTAGAACTGAGGGTAGCCTCACTTTATGAAAGAAAAATAAACAGTAATAACAGTGTAAGTTTACTTTGGAGGTAGAATACATGAGGTGTTGAATCAGATAAAGACAAACATCAGCAAGACCACCAGGTAGCAGCTGAAGGAACAACCCAAGAGTCAGTGGATTTGCCCTCGCTGAAAGGCAGTGACATCCTGGGAGAACTGAAGAAGAAAGAATTCATAAAAGGCAGAGTGGAAGGACATTGGGACAACTGTTTGTAGGGGACGAAAGGGAGAGAAAAGTCAAATATAAGTCTAAGATGTCTCTATTGGATGGATGCTGGAGCTTGGAATCCAGGTTTCCATTGCAGCTCCCTGCTACTCTGCTTTGGGATCTCAGCCCAATCCCTTAATGCCTCAGGACTTCTGATTTCTCATTGTTCTCCTAAAGAGATTAGACAACCTACTCTTTAGCCTTTTTATATCTTTAACATGCCATATTAACAACCCAGATCCATGTAACTAAATAGAGTGCCGAACCGTTGTCATTCGCAAACTTGCTCTGGCAGTAGTCTTACCAGCGGTCCCTGGCATGGATCCCACTACCCACCTGTGCATCACAATCAGATGGGAAATGAGCCAAATGCAATTTGCTACTAATACAAGAAGTGTCAAGGCTGGAGAATTATTTCCTTGTTTAAAATTAGAGCTAATTTGAGATATCACTATAACAGCATTACTCTCTGCCAAGTGTAGCTTCAAGAGATGTAGAGACCAGAGACAGAAAGCATGTTGTGGGTCTCTTGTAGAAAGGAGTGAGGGAGATTTCTGAAACCCAGCTGGCCCCCTCAGGGGCCCTCCCTTACACAGGAGGCTAAAGCAGTCCAGGAAGCCAACTCACCTGACACATGCTAGAAGCATCTGTACTTGTACCTGTGCACACCTGATCAAGAGAGTACAGCACCCAGGACCCCAACAGACTCCAAAAGCTCACACAGCATGAGCCAAGGATGTTGTTGGGTTCTGTACTCTGGGACTACACAACTCATCACAGAGAGTTGAGTTAACATTAAAGACCCTCGGAGAAACTGTAGAGCCTATCTGAGTTCTCAGGACACTTTGAATGGGCAGAAAAAGTGGAATTATTGGGATTGTAAATAAACATGAACCAATTTCCTTTTCCTGCTGAAGTACGTATTACGATGTTCTTGCATTTTACCATGGTGATTACAAATGATTACTGGGTCACAAAATTTGAGAGATTTCTATCAAAATCTAGGCACTCCATGGGCATACGTCACACCTGGTGCCATTGTTCCTCACACCCTGGTGTTTTAGTCTCCTCAGCTGCTGAAATGCATTAGACCAGAAGTGGGCTGGCTTTTAACAATGGGTTTTATTAGCTTACAAGCTTACAGTTCTGAGGCCATGAAAAAGCCCAGATAAAGGCATCATCAAATGATACTTTCTTCCAGAAGATGACTGCCAGTGATCCTAGACCTCTCTGCCATGTGGTAAGGCATATAACAGCCTCTGCTTATCTCTCTCCCTGCTAGTCCAGTCTCATTGCTTTCAGCTTCCTGGTTCCATGGCTTTCTCTCTCCTTCAGTGACTTTCCCTCTGAGAGCTCACTATTCATCTCATTTATAAAGGACTTCAATAAGTGGATTAAGATCCACTTGGGGCATGCCTTAACTGAAATAACCTAATCAAAAGGTCCCACCCACAACAGTTTACACCTATAGAAAGGTGTAAAGGATTAGCTTTAAGAACATAATTTTCTGGGGTCCGTTCAGCTTCAAACTACTAAATGTGATTATAGTAAAAGATTAAGAACCACCATGTCCACCATGACTTTCAGAAACTGGATCATTTTTTTCCATTATAAATGAAGATGATACTTAGGAATAGAAGCTTATAGCTCATCCATTGGATTATATTCTCTGCAAGAAGAGAGGAAAGAAAAACAGCATTATTTCACTTCCCATTTCCTCTTGCTCCATCATCTCTCTCCTCTCTGAGTTTTATCCACTATCTACAACACAATAATAACTCTGAAGATTTTACTAGTAAGCTATCTGTAGCACAAAGCAGCCCTACATTTATCTACGGGGCCAGTGGTTCTCCAGAATTGGTCTCTGGACCAATAGCATCAATATCACCCAGGAATTGGTTTGAGATGCAAACTCTCAGCCCAACCCCAGACCAAAGGATTATAACCTTTGGGTGGAGACCCAGCAGTCTGTATGCTAATGATCTCTCTAGGTAATTCTGGTGCACACTCACATTGAGGGCCACTGCCCTGGACTCACCTTCCCATGCTTACTCACTGCTTCCCGCTGTGGGCAGCTGTGGCTTTGCCTGAAGGCTTGCTTAAGTGTGCCTAGCCCATAAATGTGCTCAGTCTACAGGTATGGGTCATCTCAAAAGTGCAGGAGAGCTACTACCCTAGAGTGCAGCTCTCTACCCATGATGATAGAAGTTAGAGAAGAAAAAACAAACCTGTCATATTCTGTCTAGTTTATCGGAGGTCCCCAGTAGGACTGAGTCCCCATTGGCTTCAGATGGAACCTGTTTATTAACAAAGACTGTAGACTTCCTTCCCTTTTCTGTCTCACTTTCCCATTGGTGCTTCCTGAATCACCTCCCAAATGAACTGATTGCTCTCATGTTCTTGTTTCAGGGTCTACATTTTAGGAAGTCAATCCAAGACTCCTTAACATGGATGAAAAATGGCACTGATAAACTAAGAGCTATCCAAGAATCATTCTTTAATTCTCCTAACAGTCCTTTAAGGCAGAAATGACTGGACAGTGAGCAATGTGCCCCAAGACACACAGCCCTGGGGGTAGAGCTGGAGACTCTAGCACCTTGTGAGCTGATGATAAGCATATTTTTAAAACATGTTTCATTTGAAACTTTGGTTGAGGGAAATGAAGTTAAAGATACAGATAGGCTCCAATCAAGGAGTAAAAAATTGGAAGTCATGGCATATAAGCCCTCATTAATTTGGAAAGGTCAAGGATCCAATGGGTTTGATTATAATGTCAGGATCAAAGAACGTACTGGTCACGCAGAACCGACACACGAAGGAATTCGACTCCCAAGATGCAGATTCCGAAAATGTTTCACTTGCTTCTACTGATGTTTTCCTGCAAGATTAAATCATAATGATATTATGCCTTACCACAAATATGCATCAAGTCCTTCGCTGATAATTATTTTGGAAAATTGAAAGGAGAGATGTTGTGAATCTTCAAAAAAGCATATGATTAAAGACAACTTATAAATAACGCACAATCTTTCAGGAGCAGCAAGTTGGAACAATAGGTTATCTATAGTTATTCCATGATCCATCAACCAAAAACAACTTATTCAGAGTTCAAGTCATCAATTCAAATAACCAAACATTTTTGAAACTCATTTGCATAATTGTTGGTCTTACTTAGGAAAATCTCTGGATCATCAAGGAAGCATTAATGATCTCAATCATTAATTAATCATTAAAAAATCATTTTCTGTAACTGAGTCTTTAATATGAAGTGTGTTTTCATTTACCATGTGTAATTAATCAACAAAGGCAGTTAACCAGAACCCCATACTGCTACCATTAAGGAAAGAAAGAAGGTGAATATACACAGCTAGCAAGAGGTATGGAGAATGAAGTCGATGCCACCATTAGATTAGAATGTGTTTATCATTCCTGTGAAAGTCCTCTTTAGACACAAATATTTCCAAATTTACAATGTGGAAAATATTCTTTGAATTTTGCAGTGACTGAGAAATCAATAATATCTATAGTTTATGTCAAAGGGTCCTTCACACCTCTGCTTCTGAAATATCTGATAGAAAAACCCAGTGATATTTTTTTCTATCAACCAGTCTCAATTATTTTAGAAGACCACTGAAAAATGAAATGTCACACATCAAAAAGCAAACCAATGACAATATTTGGATTGCTTTACTTTAGGTAATTTCAAATTGTCCCACTAAAATCCTAATCTATGTCTTTAGTACTGACCACACATTTCCAAACTTCGGAATTTTGCTTTAGTGGGAGAAATTCTGTTTATACAGAATCCTCAGTTTTCTTATTTCCCCTTGTGTTCTTTTTAGTTCAACTTCTTTTGTTCACAAAGCCCAGCCAAGGGGGAGGGGGTCATCTTAGCAACTAATACATTGCATTGAAAATCAGGAAGAGAAGAGGAGAGATGTCCCCTACCTATCAAATTTACACTGCAACACATTATATGGCTAAGGCAATTACCACGTGATAGAACAAAACACCTAAGATTGATAGCTTATCATTTTTGAAAAGCTGCAAGTGGAATTGGTGTGTCTTTGGCAAGGAATGTGCAGTATTCTTGTAAGTAGGGGAGGAAGGAAGGAAACTGTCTCAAGAAGTGAGTATAATCTCTTCAGTTTTGATACAGACACAAATCTCTGGCTGTAGCTATTTAATAGGTATGCTGGTTTGAATCTATTGTGCACCCCCAGAAAAGACAATGCTCTTTTAATCATTCTTGTAGGGACAAGATCTGTTGTGGAAAGGGACCTTTTGACTAGGTTGTTTCCATGGAGATGTGACCCACCTGATTCAAGGTACATATTGATCCTTTAGGAAAGTTCAGGGAGAGAGCAACAGCTTAGATAGAAATGCCCTGGGAAAAACAAGCAAGGACCCACAGAAGCCCAGAGACTTTTTTTGCATGGGCAGGTACCAGAAACAGAATCTGGGTCTCCAGCTTGGCAAGCGGGAATTCTGCCACTGAGCCACCCCGTTGCACCACCCCAGAGACATTTTTGAGAGAAGGACCAGCAGACATCACCATGTGACTTTCTATGTGACGAGAGGAACACTGAATACCATCATCGTTTCTTCAGTGAATGTATCCTCTTGGTGTTTTTTGGAGGTAAGAATTTTTCTTTCAGGATTATTCAAGCAATAAGCCTTTCAATGCTTTGTGGGATGGCAATTTCATAGATTTCCTTTTCTTTCTTTATTTTTTATTATCAAACCAAAACAACAACAAAAAATGAACATTGTCAGTGTACATGGTTTACAATCAACGGCTTGCAATACCATCATATAGTGGTGTATTCATCACCATGATCATTTTTTAGAACATTTGCAGCACTCCAGAAAAAAAAAAGAAAAAGAAAAAAGAAAAAGCTCATGCATACCATACCCCTTACCCCTCCCTCTCATTGACCACTAGTATTTCCATCTACTCAATATATTTTAATCTTTGTTCCCCCTGTTTTTTTCTATATACCTTACCACTCTCTTTCATTGTTCACTAGTATTTCAAACTACTCAGTTTATTTTAACATTTGTTAAATTTTTAATCCGTATTTTTTACTCATCTGTCAAGATCATAGATAAAAGGAGCATTAGACACAAGGTTTTCACAATCACATAGTCACTCATGTGACTATCATTATACACTAATCTTCAACAAACATGGCTACTGGAACACAGCTCTACAGTTTCAGGCACTTCCCTCTAGTCTCACTAATACACCTTAAACTAAAAAGGGGCTATCTATAAAATGCATAAGAATAACCTCCAGGATAACTTCTTGATTCTGTTTGAAATCTCTCAGCCACTGACACTTTATTTTGTCTCATTTATCTCTTTCCCCCTTTGGTCAAGAAGGTTTTTTCAATCCCTTGATGCTGAGTCCTAGTTCATTCTAGGATTTCTGACCCACATAGCCAGGGAAGTTTACACCCCTGGGAGTCATGTCCCACATAGAGAGGGTGAGGGTGGTGAGTTTGCTTGCCATGCTGGCTGAGAGAGAGATAGGCCACATCTGAGCAACAAAAGAGGTTCTCTGGAGTGACCCTTAGACCTAATTTTAAGTAGGCTTGGTCTATCTTTTGTGGGTATGTTTCATATGAACAAACCCCAAGATTGAGGGGCTCAGCCTATTGATTTGGTTGTCCCCACTGCTTGCCAGAATATAAGGAATTCTCCAAATGGGGAAGTTGAATTTTCAACCTATCTCACTGTTCCCCCAAGGGGACTTTGGAAATACTTTTTTATTCACTTTTCAAATCACTCTGGGATTTATTGGGGCATCACTCTGGACAAACCTACAAAATCTCATGCCTTATTCAAGGTTCCAAGTACTTATGGTGTACAATTAAACTGTCCATATAAGTTAAATTAGGAAATACACTAGTCAAAACACAAATTTTGTGCCAGATAAACATTTTTTGCTTTAGTTTCACACATAAGTTAAAGTTTTAAAATATGAATGACCATCTATTTTCAACACCCTGCAATATTGACATTCCTTTGTCATGCAAAAGCATTCTTTAATTTATACATTTGGTCACTATCATTGTACACTCTAGGCATTCCTAGATTATACCATCTCATTCTTTATTGTCTATCTTTCCTTCTGGTTTCATTTGTGCCCCCAGCCCTCCTCACTCTATTGTTCTCACAATCAGCTTCATTCAGTGTACTAACACTATTGTGCTACAGTTAGGTAGTATTGTGCTATCCATTTCTGAATTTTTACAATCAGTCCTATTGCACAATCTGTATCCTTTCAGCTCCTATTACCCAAAACTTACCCTATTTTTATCTCCTGATGGCCTCTGTTCTTAACTGAAATTCTCCAAGTTCATTCTTTAATGTTAGTTCATATCAGTGAGACCATACAGCATTTGTCCTTTTGTTTCTGGTTCATCTCACTCAGCATAATGTCCTCAAGGTTCATTCAGGTTGTTACATGCTTCATGACTTTATTATGTCTTACAGTTGCATAATATTCCATCATTTGCATTGTATCCTCCTATTGATACCTTAATTTGGACATTTCCATGGCCTTTGAATTGTAACTTGTAACCTAATAAATTCCCATTTTTAAAAACCAACCCATTTCTGGTACATTGCATTTTGGCAGATATAGCAAACTGAAATAGATTTTGGTACCAGAGAAATACGGTGCTGCTGAATTTCCAAATACTGAACATGTTAGAATAGCTTTTCAAATGGAAAGGAGAAGATTCTGGAAAAATTGTGAGGAACTTTATAGAAAAGACCTAGATTACTTTAAAGACTGTATATGAACTCTAGAGATACTTCCAATGAGGCCTTAGGCAGAAATGATGAATGTGTCTTTGCAAACTGGAAGGAAGATGACCCTTGTTCTAAAGGGGCAGAGAATTGGTCAAAATTGAGTGCTGGTGTTGGATAGAAGGGAGAATTTGAAAACAAAGAGCTAGGATATCTAGCTGAGGAAATTTGCAAGCTAAATGTGAAAAATGTAGCCTATAGTAAAATGCAAGAGGAAAGGTATAAGCTGAGAACTGAACTCTTGGGTACAAAGAAACCAGACAGTTTCCATAGTTTGGAAAATTCTGAGCTTTGGAAAATGAGTACCCAGAGAATAGTCCCCCATAGGAGGATTTAACCAAACATGAACCAGTCAGTCATTTCAGCATAAGCCAAAATGATTGGAAATGGAGCCATCAAAAAAAGAGTTTTGGAAAATCCTATTGTCTGAGGGTTGTGACCCCTGTATTTTACATGGAAAACCAATTAGTTTGTTGCAGAATCTATATAAACAGAACCACTGCCAGTCTGGGCTGAAAGGGACAAGTTGAAGAAAAAATGACTTCGAAGTCAGAATCATGGAAGCTAAGGTCTGGAGCTAAGACACCTCAGGCCAGGAGAGAAGGCACACACATGCACATGGAAAAGGTGGGTTCTCCTCAGAATTTACAGAGGGTGGACTTTCCATCCCATTGATTAAGAAAAGTTTTGCTGCCCCAGGCTTCAGAGTGGGTAGAGCACCTTTCCTGGGGGGGTGGGGAGAACCTGGCTGCCACCCCACTGTTCTGAAGGGGTTGAGCCTGTGCCTCAGAGATGACAGAGAGTCTTGATTCTGTCCAGATGTTTGGAAAGGGTGAGACTGAGAACAAGGTGGTC
This sequence comes from Myrmecophaga tridactyla, assembly GCA_004026745.1. Lineage (NCBI taxonomy): Eukaryota > Metazoa > Chordata > Mammalia > Pilosa > Myrmecophagidae > Myrmecophaga > Myrmecophaga tridactyla. The sequence continues at coordinate 43,629 of PVIY010004771.1, forward strand.
TCCCTAATGCTTGGATATGTTGTAATGCTCGTTCCAGTGTTTGGAGAGAATTGGGCCACTGTGTAAACCCGTGTAGAGGTTGGGACTGCCACTCTTTCAAGCACTGTGGATGAAACGTCATTCTATATATGAGTCTTAGACTTTGAAATCTAATGGAGTATACCTTGCAGGTTTGGGATCTTTAACCCCTACTTTCCTTCCAATTTTCTCCCTATGGAAATGGGAACATTTATCCTATTGCTGCCCTTCCTTTGTATACTGGAAGCGTATGACATGTTCTAAGTTTCACAGGTCCACAGCCAGAGCAGAATTTTGCCTTAGGACAACCAAAGCCTGTAACTGATTTTGATAAGCCTTTGTATCTTATTTTGATAAGAATTGTAACTTGTAACTTAATAAAAACCCATTGTTAAAAGCTAGCCTGTTTCTGGTATAGTGATTTCAGCAACTTTAGCAAACCAAAACAGAATGTAAGCTGATATGCTGATACACAGTAGGATGCATGTGGTCAGTTTGCCCTGTGCCTGCCACAGATCTTGTCCTTTTACAAGAATCACCTCATTTCATCCTCAATCTATTTTTCACTCTTTCCCTGATGAGAACATTGAGACATGCTGTTGAGACTTGTGAATGAGGGAGCAGAGCGAACAGTGTAGGGAAAGAGTTACTGTGGAAATATAAACTGTTGTGACCGCTTTGGAAAACCATTTGGCTGAATCAAATTTAGCTGATCAGAGACCTGCCCTATAATCCAGAAATTCTTCTTCTAGACATATGCCCTAGAAATAAGGACTTATACTACTGAAGATACTCCAAACTGGAAACCCAAATATTTTTCCTCAGCAGAATGGATATATAAATGATGGTATATTCACATAATAGAAAACTACAAAGCAATGATAATGAATGGAACTTCAACTATATATAGCTTCATGGATAAATCTCACAGAAATAATGTTGAATGAAAGAAGCCAAACAGAGAAGGACATATACTGTTTGATCCCATTTGCATTAAATATAGAAAGTGGCAAAACTAAAACAAGTTGTAAAAAGTAAAAGTAGAGGTTGCCCTGAGGGAGTATGGCTTGAAGGGAGCATTAGACAGGCTTCTGGGAGCTACTAATATTCTGTTTCTCTTTCTGGGTTCTGATTATGCTGGTATGCTCATGATGTGAAAACTCCTCAAGTCAAGCACGTGAAATCTTATTCCCATCACAGAGTCCTCCTCCTTAGACTTCTGCCTTTAGGTTGCCTGTTGGTGTTTCACCAGATTCCCCCAAGGGCTGACATGTTCATGTTGAATTCAAATGATTCTCCCAACACCAGGACAGCTTGATGAAAACTTCTTATTTATACTAACATGTCATCTAGAAATACTGCCATCCTAGAATGCCCAAATCAGAAGAAATTGAACATTATTTCTTTTGGTTTCTCAGTGCTATATGGTAGTTCCTTACATGTACATTATCATTATGTCTAAAAAAACAATGTACATACCTTAATTAAAATGTGACGCAGAGACAAAAAGAGGGCACATGCTGTTGGAAAAATGGTACCAATGCACTTACACAATAAAATGAGGCATAATAAAATAAGGTTTGTCTATACTATGTGAATCCTGGGATCAGATGGCTGTTAACAGGCCCTGTAACCCAGAGGCCATGTGAGCAGCTGTGTCCTGTGGGAATTACCTTGATGCAATGGGGCCTCTAAGTAATTTCCAAGTACCTATCCCAGAGGTCATAAGGCAGAAGGGGTTTTAAAAATGCAGTGAGAATCAAGAGGAAAGAGATGGGGTCACTTATGTGCTTAAACAGGGTGCCAGTGGGCTGGGGGGACCACATTCTCTGAAGCCTATGCTTCAATACCTGCAGCAACCTTCCCTTCCCGCCAACAGGATAAGGGTGACAGCTGGAGACAGGATTCAGAGATGGAAGATGCCTGTAGCCTGAGATATGGTCGGCAAGTGTGCCTGTCCAAGGACTGCAAGCAGCAGTGACTTCTCTGGGTAAGGGGCACACGGGTCTGAATCCCCCCTACTGGTGGCTGACCTCCGAGCCTCATGACTGCTGGGTGCCTTTTTGGTCCTTCCATCCTTGTTCAGTGGCACACAACAAATCAATAGACCAGCATCTTCCTAATCCACAGGTGATCTGCCTCTGCACCTCGACTTATTTGTCCTCCTTATCTGTCTGTCTCTCCTATTTTCTAGAGCAGAACTGAACGTCCTTGAATGATATGAAACACATGAGAGCAGGTGGAGACAATACAGGGAGTTTGGGACCTGAGCGGACAAGGATTGGTCGTCTCTTTGCCCCAGTGAGAGGAATTCAGCCAGAGGAGTGTTAAAGTGTGCAGGACATCAACACTGCTGTCACCAAGACTCTGTAGACATGTGAGGCCAAGGCACAAAAAAAGGAGTGTCATTTTGGGGATATTGATCTTTTCATAAAGCTTGGTATAGGTGATACCTATTTTATTTTTAAAACTTGGCTTGGCGATATTTAACTACAAAAAGAAGGGCACTGATGACTTGTTCCTTTGTCTCTGTTTCCCTAGCTATATATAAACAGGTAACCAGGATGGCCATTTTTTTTTTGGGGGGGGGTGCGTTACATGGTTACTTTTAGTATTTCAAGATGCACCTTATCTAAAAAGTTTCTTCAATAGTTGGAAAGACAGAAAATATCATCAAAGGCAGATTCAAAGCTGTAATGATTTCCTTACAACAGAAAAAGTAGTTCAAACCAAAAAAATGACATCAAACAGGGATAAATAGCTGCCCTGCATTTTAAAAATCTGAAATCAGTTGCACAGGTGAAGAATGAGGTGGGGGTGGTGTAGAAGAGCAGTCCGTGGGTCACTCTGCAGGCCCTAAGGTCACTGCACATTTTTGGAGGAAGGACAATCCTGCCCGTGGAAGGTAATTGTCCAAATGAGTTTGTCCCACCCAGGCAGCATCGAAAGTCAGGGGGATGGAGGATTTCACCCTTTAAGAAATGTGCTAACAAAATAAGCCGGTGAGCAAAAATGAGAAACTTATTACATAAAGAATGGCCAAAGAAACAGGAGATATTTTGTTCAGAAAAAAAAAATTCATGAATGTTACAAAAAGTTGGTTAGTGCAAGAGTTAACCCATACAAAAGGTGTGGATGGATGACTCCAGGACAGACTGCTCAACCCTGCAGGACAGCAGGGGGCGCAGGGCAGGTAGGGTAGTAAGAACGAAAGGGCTGTGTGCACCAGAACTGCCTACCAAGGCCCGAGATGTCCAAGAGTTCAGAAATGCCTGGTTCCATCTCTGCTGCCAACCAATTTAGGCATTTTAAAGATGGGAGCTCAGAAGAACTGATTCCTTACCACGAATTTTTGTTTTTATGATATGTTTTTGTTTTGCTTCATTTCTCAGAGGGCTAGAGACAATTTCCCCCAAGAGATATTCCATATGTTTAGTGTCAATGTTTTACACTCAAGAAATTCTGAGGAGGTAAGGGCTGTGGTGGCCTCAGAGCCTACTTTGCTGGGCAGGAATGAACAGGGTGTTGCTGAATGCTGCAGGTCCGCTTCCCAGATTGCCGTATGTTTGTGCCTCTCAGAAAGGGCCCTCCACTGTCCTTTATCCTCGGTTCCTGGGAGTCTTGGAAAGGTACTCTGGGTGGAAAGCAACTGGGAATTAGGGTCTAAGCTTCTTATCTGGCAAAGGGCCAGATTGCAACTGTCCAACTTCTCTTCTCAACAGCCTTGGAAGCCAATGGCCCTCCTTGAGAGTTGTGTGGGTAACAACATGTGTGACCACACAGAGGTCCGAAAACACAGCCTGAGAGAATAGGCTGAGGGTGTGTAACTGTGTCAGGAGGTACTTAGTTCTCAGGGAGGGGGATCCTGAGGACAAATGAACAGTGGAAAGAAAACCAAATCTATCTGTGTTGGGTGGTGGGGGTAAGGGTGGAGGGTTTGCCGGAGCGGGGATTGGAGGGAGAGAGTTCTGGGTCTCTCTTTGGGGGATCTGTTTAAGGAAACTGCAGTGAGAGAAAAAGTGAAGGAAAGGAAAGACAAGGGAGGACAAAAGCCAGAGCTTGAGAGATCTCATAAACTCTTTTACGGATCCTGGGCTTTAATCAGATAGCATGGACTTGATGACATCGGATGAGGATGGCTCAGGCTTAAGGACTTTGGCTTTGGGATCTCTATTTCAACTTAATTTTAATTTATGTCTAGAATCTTTTATTTTCCCTTTTCTGGGTGGGTGATTTATACCTATCTTTGTAGTCTCCATGTGTGTTTGTGTGTGTGTGTGTGTGTGTGTGTGTGTGTGTGTTGCAGGTGGACAGGGATTGGGGGATCCTTGGGGTAAAGGTAAAAAAAAAAATAGATTGCAGACTTGTGGGAAGAGCATACCAATATAATCCCATCAAATTTTCTCTCTCTACACCTTTTGTCTCCACGAATGAAACACAATCTCAGAGAAGCTCTAGTATAATGACAGAAGACCTCTGTCTTTAACCTTTCTCTTGAGGAGGAATTTCTGGACAGAGAAAACAGTGAGAATGTGGGTGAAGGCTCACTCAAGGGTCAGACCAGGGAGGCTGGCTGCTGGTGGATGCTTCACCTCCCTTTCCAAGCCTGGGCATCTCCTGGGGATCATGGAGGACCCCCACAGAGGTGACAAGCTGGCGGTACTGGAAGATGCTGATGTCACTTTCCTATCTGCTCAAGGAACATGCCCTCAGCCTTTTAAATGGAGTTCAGAGAGTTTCCTGGGGGGTGGGTTCCCGTGAATTGTGCCAGGGAACAGTTCTAGACTATTTGCCAAAGGGTTGACACAATCCTCAACAACCCATATACAGTCTGATGCATTCTAGCAAATGTGCCTGAGCTGAGAAGCATCCAGGCCTGGTACCTGCCTCTGACTCTGGGTGAGGTGAGCCTGTAGACTGTGGGAACTGAGCAGTTAAAATAAGAGTTGACCTGGGCTCCAGCACCCAGCATGAAGACAATAACTGCAGTGGGAAATGCTTGGGGAGATTTCTATCTTTAGTAGAAGACAACTCTCACTCTGAGGTTTGACCATCTCTGATTGTTGGTATCCCAAGTCTCCAAATGATGAACCTGGATTAAATCTATTTACAGGATTTTTCAAACTATGGAATATTTGATACACACAGTGGCAATAGGTATATATGTGTTCCAAAGCATAGACCTAAAATGAAAACCCACATTCCTCCCACCCAGCTTAAGAAACCAATAATCAGTGATCTATTTTTAGTATCTTATTAGAGATCTAATTCTTATGACCTGTTTCTTCTTATTGTACAGTGACCTCTCATGTAAACTACAGACTATAATTAATAGTATGATAATAATAGTATTGTTTCATTGCTTGTAAAAAAGTTACCACATTAAGCAAAGTGTTAATAGGGAAAATTGTGCATGAGGGGGGTGGTATTTCCTGCAAACCAACTACTTTCTAATTTTTTAAAAAGCAATAATAATAAAAAAAGAAATAGATCATTAGCCATATTGCTGAAGCCACCACGTGTTCCCCTGCCTCCCACTCAGAGGTAAGCACCGTCCTGTGTTAGCTGTCCATTTTCAGAACTTGATTGATGTGTGGGTTGTGACTATGGTTTTGCCATTTAAACATGCAACCATAAGCCTCCCAGAACACCCATCCTGTGCAAATGGACAAAGCTTCATCAGATTTTATGACCAGATCTTTAAACTGCTGAACAGTAAGGGATGTGCAGCTTTACTTAACTAGTAGTACTGCATTTTTGTAATTTTTACTCAAACTGGCAGTTCAACTTGTCCTATTTTGCTCCACAGTCTTGTTAAACACTTAGTGTGGTCAAATGTTTTATCTTTTGCCCACCAGTGTGTGTGTGTGGTGAAATTTAGTTTCATATTTCTCTGGTAATAATGAGATTGAGCACGCTTTTATGTTTCTTGGCTGTTTGGGTTTCCTCAATGTGAAATGCCCATCACACACTTTGAGTTTGTCCCATTGAAGCTATTTTCATTTTCTTTTCTGGGCTGTGAGAGTTCACCTTCTTTCCTCAGTTTGAATTCATTGCCATTTATATATGTGGTACTCATCTTTTCACTTTCTTTATGAGGTTTTTGAATGAAGAGAAGTTCTCAATTTTTGTTGAGCGCTTGTTTGATGCTGCTTTTGTTTGATTTTGAATGCATCCCTGTTTTCTTTGAAGTTTGTGCTTTATTTAAGATAGCCCTCCTGACCTTGAAGTCCCAAGGATACACTTGTCGGTACTTCTAGAAGCATTAGGATTCTGACTCTTATATTTATGGTTTGATCCACTGAGTTGCATGGTGTGACTTCTGTAAGTAGATATGTTTGCTCTCCATATGGAAACCCAATTATCCCATTGGGCAATGGATATATCTATGGATATATCAGATTCTTAGACTTCCATATTGTTCATTGGCTTGTCTTCCTCTGTGCTGATACCACACTCTAATTATCATAGCTTTATAATACTTTTGTATCTGGCAAGGCAACTCTCCCCTCTTTGAGCTTCCTCAAAGATCCAACACTTGCTGCTATTAAAACAATAGGTCTAGCCTCTGTGAAAAAGTAGAAACTCCACGTTAGCTGATGGCTTTAGTACTTTTTGATCTCCTGGGAATCCTGTTTTTTGTTTCATTGCTGGCATGAGAGCCACCATGCATTTAAAAGTGTGTTCTAAGCTATTTTCTCCAGCATTTTTGCCATTTTATTGAAGGATGGTTTTCATCCATCATTGGCAGAAACCTGGATTTATTCTGAAGCTCTGCCAGCAGATAATAGATGTATTTGCGGTAAACTCTCAAAACCAGGATGTGTACTTTGGTAGCAACACAACTGTTCTGCCAGTCTTGAACTGGCATATAATGAGTTCCAGTTAGATCCAATAGTGCCATGAAATTTTGAGGTGTTAGGGATGATTCTGGGTTTTTTAGTCAGGAGCCCTTGGCCCTTCTGTTTTATCACCTCTCCTAGCTCAGGGTCAGCCCAAGATTAAAGCAAGATAGAAGATTTCCTCAGTACTAAATGTTTGAGACCTCCTTGGGGCACTCCTTCAGGAGGGAGAAGTGTAGGGCAGCCTTTCTCAGGGGCACACCCTGTTGAGTCCCAAATTTCCTCAACCTGCTGGAGAGTAGTCTCAGAAACCTGCATAAGGGTCTGTCCATGTGCAGGTGACCCACATTTTGTTGCTGAGATATGATTTCTGATGAAGACTGAACATTCAGTTAGCTAATACAGTCATATCTAGTGACCTACAGCAACTCACTTGGTACTGAGAGCAATAGAAATACACACCATGGCCAAGCTTATTCAACTGGTCAACAATACCCAGAACTTCTAAACTTTGATTATGACACTGAATCACATGCTTAGATCTATCCCAGCAGATAAATAGTTTTGGTCCCCATTACTTTTGCTAGACACAAAATAGTTTCCATGTAGGTAATGAAGTCCTTGGCAGAGTCATTGCAAATGACTTCAACAACTTCAGACAGAAACTATTACACAATTTTGAAACCCAGAATTAAACTGACCTCCAAAGCTTAAGAGCACAATCTTCACAAAACAGTTCTCATGTCAGACACTGGTTTCAAGTTTGGAGGTTCCCAGGCCACCTACACTTTTGACCAATTGGCCACAAATTCAGTCCTCTTAGGTCCACAATTCACTAGACTGACTCATGGAACTCAGGGAAAGTGCTATACTTACTATCATAGTTTTATTCTTGTAGAAAAGATACAAATAAGAAGAGACACATAGAGTAGAGCTGGGAGGGTCCTAAGTGAAGCTTCTGTGGTTCTCTTCCCATGGGGTCAAATGCATCACCCTCCCAGCACATCAATATATTCTGTCAATCATGGAAGCTCATTGGAATGCCAGTGCCCCAAGAGTTTGTACTGGAGTTTTATTACACAGACATGATTGATGGAATCAATGCCCATGTGGTTAAATTCAATCTCTAACATTAGATATTGGTGTGATATAATGTGTCTCAAAGCCCCAGTCCTGAAACATCATATTATCAGATGTGCTTGGGGATCTACTATGCATAACAAAAGGTACTCCCATTTTGCCATTTCCTAGTGCAAAAAGCACTAGGAATAGGATAAAAGATGCCTTCGAATTGAGCAATGCAGGACAAAGGAGAATGGCATTGACAGAGAAATCTAAGAAGAGCTCGTTGTCTGAAATTAGGGACTCGCAAGAAAACTTTGAAAATATGTTAAAGCACATTTTCTGAATCCTATAGCACTTATGCATCCTCCATTGTCAAGGCCCAGAAAGAATCTACAAGATACAAATCTCTATATGCTGAGTAAACTCAAAAAGTTTTGAAATACAATCAGGATATTTCAGCTTGAATTCAGGACATCTTGGGCTTGTTGCTAAGAAGTCAGAAGATTTAAGTAATGGACTTGATGATTTCCCTTGACTGAGGAGAACAAAGACAAAATTTGATTTCATTTCCCTATTGGGTTTATTAATTCATAAAGGGGCCTTGAGATAAAGGAGTAAGTTAATAAGGATGTGAAATATCTAGCAACATTCATTTAGTTACATGAGATAAATATTTTCAGCAGTAATTGAAGAAACAGAAGCAAAGTCTTTTGGATTTCTGGTCCCCCAGGGAGAAGAGTTTAAAGTTGTCCTTGGACATGTGACAACTCTCCTAAACCTCAGTTGATATATTGGACACACATATATCAGCCTGAACAGAAGGCTGACCGTGAAACTATATCTACTATCAACAATGGTCTCAAGCCAATCACAGGGAATTCAAAATGTCTGAGGGGTTTCTACAGCTTTACAAAAGAGTATTTCTAGAGTACTGTTCTGGTTTACTAGCTGCTGGAATGCAACACACCAGGGACAGATTGGGTTTTAATAAAAGGGGATTTATTTCATTAGTTCTTCAGAGGAAAGGCAGCTAACTTTCATCTGAGGTTCTTTCTTATGTGGGAAGGCTCAGGGTAATCTCTGCTGGCCTTCTCTCCAGGCCTCTGGGTTCCAATGACTTTTCCCAGGGTGATCCCTTTCTGCATCTCCAAAGACCTGGGCTAAGCTGCGAGTGCTGAGATGAGGTATGCCAAGCTGCTTGGGCTGTGCTATGTTGCGCTCTCTCATTTAAGCACCAGCCAATTAAATCAAACATCATTCATTGCAGCAGGCACATCTCCTAGCGGACTACAGATGTAATCAGCAACAGATGAGGTTCACGTACCATTGGCTCATGTCCACAGCAACAGAACTAGGTGCCTTCACCTGGCCAAGTTGACAACTGAATCTAACTACCACAAGTACAAACTTTGTAGCACCTTCAAGCAGGATTTTCATTTGGAAGCTTGAACACTTCTATCAAGGAAGAGGAAGACCACAGGACAACTGATGCCCATTATCATAACCTGTTCTCAATCCACCAATTCAAAGAAGTTTTGAAATATCTTAGGGGGTTTTATAGGAAATTTACAAAGGAATTTTCCAGGTTGCTAAACCAAACAATTGTTTTTTTACAAAAGTGGGTACAGAAAGCCACAGGATGGCTAGTTCACAAGACCTCAAGGAATTTGGGGTAAGATTTATGAACAGGTATTCACTTGGTAGACACTATAAGGCTTGTCTCACTTGATGAAGAACTTGACTGTTCTTTGTCCTGGTTTGTGTGGGGTTACATCCTTGGAATTTCTCATTTTGCCATTTCTCATTCTACTGTTCACTATTGAGAAGTCATCAAAATAGAAACTCTCAGATTCAGTTTTTTGGGGGGAAAGTTCCATAGCTACTACCCTAGACAGAAATGACAGTGTTCTTTGTTGTATCTGTTCATTGGAAGCAAACATAAAGTGATTCAGGTATTCATATTTGCATGTTGCTCACCATTCTATAAAGATCCTTGAAGACATATCCATCCCCTCTTTCCAGGAGCCCTTGATTCTTCTTGTTTAAAACCTTCTCTTGCCTGGGGATTTTCACTGTGCCTTCCTTCTTTCTTCAACCCTTGTAGCAGATGTTGTTGGTGTCCTTTTGATGACATATCCATTTAACACTTACCATTCACGCATAGGGCTCTATGCCATAAAACCTTGCTACTCTCTTTCTGAGAACTTACTCTGGCAAGGAGGCATGCTCAGCATGCTTACAGGCATGTCAGAGTGATGGGAAGTTAAAACCCAGGGAGCAGACTTCTACCAATGATATGTAGATGTCAGTGGATAAATTCTACAGCTTTCCCTACCCTCAGATGGGACAACTCTGAGTCATGTTCTACACAATATCCAAGAGGTTGCCACTGGATTAGTCCCAGTTCCAGACAAAGGTAACCTGTTCATTAGTATTCTCTGTGCTGGTTATTTTCCCTTCCATGTCACAAGTTCCCCTCCCCTAACAGTGCTTCCCCAAATCACCTTTGACATAAAATTTTAACACTAAAATATTTGTCTCAGCATTCATTTCTGTAGGAACCCAACCTATAATAATAACCAAGGTGATGGAACTTGTCTCAGTCAGCTATGGCATTCCCTGGTTCTTGTTTCTATGCCTGCCCTCATAATGCCATCCTCCTCCTTGATATCCCCAACTATCCCTTGGAAACAATCACACAGACACAGTTTGGGTGGACTTTGGTCCTTTTGCCAAATTAGCCCAGCCCATCCTGTCTCAATTTCAGGTCAAGCTCTCTACCGTTAGTTGATGGGAACACATTGGTCACTTGTGACTCACCACCCTGAATTCCAAGCCTTCTATTTTTCATGACCACTCCACTTAGGGGTCCGTGTAACCTTGAGAGGAAAATAAAATGCTGGTGGGCAGCTTGATGTGGACCTATGGTGGTAAAACCAGGGAAATTCAGCTGCCTTGCTACTTTCCCATTTTGTTTTATTGTGGCAGCCTTTTAATATAATTTACATTCCCTTCTTCGTGATAATAAATCAAAGTGGAGCCAATTTTTGTTGTTGTTTTGTTGGGGGGTATACTGAGGTTGCCTTGACTTAAGAACTTGATTCATAAAGGGTTTATGATAAGTAGAATAATGGCCCCCAAATATGTCCACATCTTAATCCCCAGAAACTTTAAATGTGCCATGTTAATGGCAAAGGGGAATTAAAGCAGCAGATGGAATTAAGATTGCTAATCTGCTGGCCTTAAAATATGGAAATTATCTTGGATTATCCATGTGGGCCCAATGTAGTCACAAGGGTCCTACAAAGTGGAATGGGGAGACAGCAGTGGAGGACAGAGTAATGCAATATGAGAAGAACTCAGCCCACTGTTGCTGGAGATGGAGTCAGCTTTGGAAATGGAAGAAGGGCCCATTAAATGTGGGCAGCCTCTAGAAGCTAGAAGGGACAAGGAAACAGATTCTCCCCTAGAGTCTCCACAAAGAAATGCAGCCCTGCCAATGCCTTAATTTTGTTCTAGTGAGACCCATTTTGAATTTATGAACTACAGAACTGTTATTTGTGTTGTTTTAAGCCACTAAGTTTGTGACTATTGTTACAGCAGCCATGTAAACTAATACAGGCTTGTTAAAGAGTTCTCCTGAACACTGCTATTCTAAGGCCTGGAAGCTTCCTTTGCAGTTCCCATCTGATTTGTTATCTCCACATTGGCACTAGCTACTAGGACTTAAATATTATCACCACTTTGCCTCCTTCTAAGATTTGCTTTTCCTTACTCTTGCTGCAGATACCTGGTTTCTTTCTTTCCCTACTTCCTTGATTAGCTTTAAAAACAAAAATAAGGTGAACAGAGAAGGATCAGATTTTATCTTCTTAGGTTTAGGACAGAGGGCTCAGACTTGGAACAGCTTCAGTTCTTACCTGGTATAAGTGGCATTGGTATGCATTTTTTGAATGGAACAATCCTCTGGTTAGTGCTTTCTCTACCAAGGCCTTCAGCCTCAGTCCCTTGGCTGCACACATTTTCTACAGACTCTTTGATGAATAAAGGCTTCTTTAATTGTCCAAAGCCACTGGTTTGTAGGGTACTGATTAATACCTGCACCTCTTAGCCTCTTAGGCATTCCATCAACCTGAATTCCAATCCTGGCCATTTGAACTTAATCCTCAACCTCTCTTCCTGCTGAGAATCTCCCCCCAGTTGGAGAACCTGGTGATGAAGTCTATTCGCTAGGTTAATTGGGGAGATTCTTGACTCTGAACATGTTAGGTCATCTATTATCAGGTCTCCTCCCTCAAGGAATGAGGCCACTACTCATATGAGGGCTGTATCACAAAATGGGGGCATTGAGGGATAACGGAGGGGAGACCTTTGAAGATAACATTCCAGTCCCTCCCTTTCATGTTCAACGCCTCATTTTAGGGTCAATAGCCTAATTCACTTCATAGAAAATTCTACCCAGCTCTGAACTGAATGTAACTCAAAGGTTTAATGTGGCCCCATGAGGTTTCCAATTATCTCTGAGTCTTTACCACAACTGGTAGTTAGGGATGTCCACTCTATGTTCCCATGCACTGCTCTTCCCAGGTGTCCATACTGAATGATGTACAAATAGTGAGAGCACTATCATGGCTCTACTCTATGCATGGCTAGGGGTAGCCATGATATACTCTAACCAGATTCACAAGTTAACAGTGAATAGACTTCATTACCAGCCTTCACATTTGACTTGGAAAGCATGATTCACCATGGTCCTGGCATGACTAATTTCAAGAGGCTTCTTCCCAGGCTCCCTTTAGAAATGATTTTCGTCTCATGAAGCTTCTTGGCTTTGGGTAGAAATTTTGTGGCTCATTGAAGTGTGCAGATCTATCTATGGCCCTTCACCATCCACCCGCACATTCCTAGTATGGAGAAGGAAACATTTCACTTCTATACATTCATCTTCTTATCTTGCAGGAGTAACTGAGTTTATCTCCTTTGGTATCATCATTGACCTCAAGACTAGGGGGATCTACCTCAGGGGGAACTGTAGAAGCGATGTTTTATGTTATTTATTATTTCTTTCATCCTTTTTAATCTGCTATCTTACGAAAATGTTAGTGATAGTTAACATTTAGCTTTCAGAAGGGAGAGTGATCCTATTAATATAATACCTGATGATAGGTGAATGATGGAAATTTGTGTGTCTCCTGCGTTAGTGGTTTTCACCTGGAAAAATAATAGACTGGATGCTGTCCAGAGAAAAGTATTAAAAAGATCATTTCTGTTTACATCTCCAGACTCAGTCACCACTCTGCTTGTGCCCCAGAAGGCTGACCTCTGGAGCTATATCAACAAGCCTCCAGAAGACTGGGACACCCCATCAGAAAGCTCCTTTGATCGCAGACTTCTGGGGAGTTTTCATCAATGGTAGACACAAAGAAGGGGTTAGAGGTCATAGGCTGAAGTCAGAAGAGTGAAGTGGAGGCTTTCACTTCTCCAGGTCCCTCTTTCCAGGGTCACCTCTATGGAATACCAATGCTCCTGTGGAATTACTCTCTTCGTTGAGCACATTCTCCAGTCTACAATTGTTCCCTCTTATTTTCCCTTCATGTCTTGGACTGGGAATAGCTCAACAACTGAACCCAGCCCCAGGCCAGTTCATTAACCCCTGTTGATTTTCCAAACCCCTAAAAGGTCCTATGTAAATAGTCCTTAAATTCTCCCAATTAACCCTTGTGGATGCCATCTATTTCCTACTAGGATCCTGATTAACAGAGATCTCTTTTGACATGGTAGGGCAATGACTTTTCCTTACTGGAAATACACACTTATTTGGGGCATGGATTTGCCTCCCTTGCTCATCATGCTATTGCCAGCATTACCATCTGTGGATTTAAAGAATACCTTGATCGCTGTCACTGGACACCAGAGTTACCTCAGATAAAGGAATCCACTTTACAAGGTAACAGTCCCTACGGGCAACATCATATCCAGATAATCACCTCAAATAACTTGGTTGGATAGAATTGTGGACTGAACTATTGAAGATTCCATTATAGCAACAGCTACATGAAAAAAAATTCCTTGAGGTCTAAAGTATTCTGCAAGAAACCTATCTGTTCTGGACCAGGGACCAATCTATAACACTTTTCTCCCATCACCAGAATTTATGTTTAGGAATCAAGGAATGGAAACAGGAATGAATCCTTCATTATTAGTGCAAATGATCTACTCATAGAATTCTTGCTTTAAGCCAGAAACTTTGGTTCTCTGAATTTCCCAAGGGAGGGATACTTTCACTGGGAAATACAAGGATCCATTGAATTGGAAAGTGAAATTGCCATTTGGGTCTTTTCTTGGCACTGAATCAATGAAGAAACTGGTGGTTCCCTTTATGGGTTGGGTGGTTGATCTGGATTATCAACAAGAATTGAGTTGTTGCTTCTTGATGGGGAAGCGTAAACCTGCAGCTCAAGGAATTTTCTGGAGGAATCTCTTTGTGCTCCCATATCTAATAGCAAAAACAAAGAGAAAATGATTGCAACCCAAGAGAAACTGAAATATTAATCTCTCACATTCCTAAGAATAAAAGTTTGGGTCACCACACAAGTCAAATTACCACCAGAAACTGAGATGCTGATTAAGGGAAAAAGGAAAATCCAATGGGCAGTGGAAAAAAGAAGGTATAAAAATCAACTCTAGTCTGTTGCCAGGACCAGGAACAAATATTGTAGGTACTATGTAAATTTTCATCTTTGCATTACTGTGATTGTATTTGTAAAGTCATCAGTGAAAACTCATGGTGGTGGCGTGTATCCTTAATATGACAATGACACTTCATCTCTGTGATCTTCCTCCCCAAAGCTCTTAACCCTAGTCTAACTATGAGAGAAACCTCAGACAAGCCCTGTGGTTGTTAGGTTCAGGTGTCAACTTGGCAGGTGAAGGTACCTAGTTCTGTTGCTGTGGACATGAGCCAATGGTATGTGAACCTCATCTGTTGCTCATTACATTTGCAGTTGGCTAGGAGGCATGCCTGCTGCAATGAATGATGTTTGATTTAATTGGCTGGTGCTTAAATGAGAGAGTTCAATGTAGCGCAGCCCAAGTAGCTCAGCATACCTCATCTCAGCACTCGCAACTCAGCCCAGGCCTTTGGAGATGCAGAAAGAAATCACCCCGGGGAAAGAGGCCCAAATCGAAGGCCAGCAGAGATCACCCTGTGCCTTCCCATGTAAGAAAGAACCTCAGTTGAAAATTAGTTGCCTTTCCTCTGAAGAACTATATGTTAACTAAATAAATCCCCTTTTATTAAAAGCCAATCTGTCTCTGGTGTGTTGCATTCTGGCAGCTAGCAAACTAGAACAGATTTTGGTACCAGGAGTGGGGTGCTGCTGCGGTTTGCAAATACCAGATATGTCGGAATAGTTTTTTTGATGGATAAGCGGAAGATTTTGGAGGAACTGAAAAGAGAATGATGGAGACATTCTGGAGTACTTGAAGAGACTATTGGTGTAAATGGAACTACTGCCAATATGGACAGAGGGGGAAACAAAAGGGACAAATTGGAGTTTGCAGAGTGAGAACCATGGAAGCTCGGGTCTGAAGCCAAGAAACTTCAGCCAGGAGAGTGGACCCACCCATATAGATGGAGAGGGTGAGTCTCCCATCTCGTTGCAGTAGAAGAGTTGTGGCACCTCAGGCCTTGGAAAAGGTACAGCACGCTCCTTGGGGACTGGGGAGAGCCTGGCTGCTACCACATGGAAGGGTCGAGCATGTACCCCGGAAATGGCAGAGAGCCCAGGTGTGGCCCTGATGCCTGGAGAGGGTGGAGCTGAGAAAAAGATGGTCTCCTCAGTGTCCCCTGAAGTTGATTCAGAACGAGGCGGGCCACTGCAAAGACCCTTG
Organism: Myrmecophaga tridactyla; assembly: GCA_004026745.1. Lineage (NCBI taxonomy): Eukaryota > Metazoa > Chordata > Mammalia > Pilosa > Myrmecophagidae > Myrmecophaga > Myrmecophaga tridactyla. The sequence goes on from PVIY010004771.1 coordinate 59,447, forward strand.
GAAAGGGTGGGACTGTCACTTTCTAAAGTTGAAGGATAAATGACTTTTAGACTTTGAAATGCAATGGTGTTTGCCCTGCAAGTTTTCAGAACTGCTTGGGTCTTGTGACTCCTGTGCTCCTTCCAATTTATCCCTATGGATCCTGTAACTGTCCCTCCTTTGCATATTGGCACCAGATAACTTGTTTTGAGACTCATAGGTCCACAACCAGAAAAGAATTTGTGCCACTTTAATATCACTTAAGGTGATGCATATAGTTGCCAAGTTGACAAGGGGTGGACATGTGGTAGTTAGGTTCAGGTGTCAACTTGGCCAGGTGAAGGTGCCTAGTTCTGCTGCTGTGGACATGAGCCAATGGCATGTTGTGCTGGTTTGAAAGGAAGTGTGCCCCCTAGAAAAGCCATGTTTTAATCAAAATCCCATTTCATAAAGGTAGAATAATCTCTATTCAATATTGTATGTTTGAAACTGTAATCAGATCATCTCCCTGGATGATGTGATTTAGTCAAGAGTGGCTGTTAAGCTGGATTAGGTGACAATACGTCTCCACCCATTTGGGTGGGTCTTGATTGGTTTATTGGAGTCCTATAAAAGAGGAAACGTTTTGGAGAATGAGCGATTCAGAGAGAGCAGAGCAGAACAACACAGCCATGAGAAGCAGAGTCCACAAGCCAGTGACCTTTGGAGATGAAGAAGGAAAATGCCTCCCGCAGAGCTTCATGAAATAGAAAGCCAGGAAAGAAAGCTAGCAGATGATGCCGTGCTGGCCATGTGCCCTTCCAGCTGATAGAGAACCTGTGACTGTGTTCACCATGTGCCTTTCCAGATGAGAGAGAAACCCTGAACATCATCGGCCTTCTTGAACCAAGGTATCTTTCTCTGGATGCCTTTGATTGGACATTTCTATAGACTTGTTTTCATTGGGACATTTTCTCAGCCTTCGAACTGTAAACTAGCAACTTATTAAATTCCCCTTTTTAAAAGCCATTCTGTTTCTGGTATATAGCGTTCTGGCAGCTCACAAACTAGAACACACGTGAACCTCATCTGTTGCTCATTACATCTGCAGATGGCTAGGAGGCATGCCAGCTGCAATAAATGATGTTTGATTTAATTGGCTGGTGCTTAAATGAGAGAGTGCAACATAGCACAGCCCAAGCAGCTCAGCATATCTCATCTCAGCACTCACAGCTCAGCCCAGGCCTTTGGAGATGCAGAAAGGAATCACCCTAGGTAAAGTTGTTGGAACCCAGAGGCCTGGAGAGAAGGCCAGCAGAGATCACCCTGTGCCTTCCTGTGTAAGAAAGAAACTTCATTGAAAGTAAGCTGCCTTTCCTCTGAAGAACTATATGTTAACTAAATAAATCTCCTTTTATTAAAAACCAATCCGTCTCTGGTGTGTTGCATTCTGGCATCTAGCAAACTAGAACAAGCCCACATTGAAGAACATTGTATAAAATGCCTAACCACTGCTCATCAGTACTCCCAAGGTCATTAAGAACGAGGAAAGTCTGAGAAAATGTCACCAACCAGAACAGGCTAAGGAGACATGATGACTAACTGCCATGTGGGGCCCTGGATGGGATTCTGGAACAGAAAAAGGACAATAGGAAAGTGCTAATGAAAATCCAAGTAAAGCACCGAGTTTAGCTAACAACAATGCACTGATATCAGTTCATTAGTTTTACCAAATGTACCCGACTAATAGAAGAGGTGAACAAAAGGGGAAACTGAGCGTGGTGTATGTGGGAATCCTCTGTTGCAACTTTTTTGCAATTTCTCTTATTTGTACATATTTCTTGAACAAACACAAGGACAATTTATTAAACATGTTAGCATATATGCCTATTGGAGAAGGGGAATAGTAGTGAGAGTAGGGGTAAGATGGAAATCAATCAATCAATCAATCAATCAATCAATGCAAGAGAAGGGCAACACCCTTTTGATTAACTCAATTGCCTGTACCTAGAGTGGAAATTATGAGGAATAAAAGAAAACTCAGAGACTGTCACCCTGCCTTTTCCCACATCAATGTTGATAATTTCTTCCTTTTCACTCTTTTGAAATTTTAGATACAAATAAAAAAGTTGGCGTCAGCTTCGAGTCTTTTTGTACCACTGAAGCCACATTGCAGGGTTGCTTATAACTCACTGCCAACCACTTTCTAGGGCTATAATTAGACATTCTCATTTCTCACAGGGCTGATATGTACGGCTACTTGGTGTGGGTGTAGAGTGACGGGGAGGAAAGTGTGGATTTTAGAAAGGCATTAAAGTAAAATAAAGAGCCAGATCAAGAAACTATCTGTGTTGAACCCACAATAAAGCAATTAATAAGTAGGTCAGCACATAAAATTCAGTAACCAGACTTCGAGGTGCATTTTGGCTTATATATCACATTTTCTATGGGCTTAGAGCTAGAAAGCACATAAACAAGCACCACTTATTCAAGGGCTTATTTTCTGCTACATTTGTTTGATGTAAATTGGCCTGAAAAAATAAAAATTGGTTTCTCTTTTTTCCGTACCCTACCGTGTTTCAGCCCTTTTGTTTTGTGGTTGTTCTTTTATTGTAATTTATGAAAGAAAAACTGATTTAAACAAAGAAAAGATTGTGCAGTCATTGGGTTCTATTTCAAAATTAAGAAAATAAATAGCTTTAGGCTAAAATCTTAAATAGAAATAGAAAAGAAAAAGAATAGAAATGATAGACTTATTTTTAAGGCAAGAAATCAATTGAAAAACTTTTATGTTATTAGTCATTTTTAATCATTAGGTGTTCTGTACATGGAAATCATTAGTAAATGCAGATAACATCTGACAGTGGAAAGGAGATTTTAAGATAATTGGCTATGGATCACACCAATTTAGAATAAAATTAAATCAAATCTCTGGAACCTAACGAAAGAAGAGTGAATAAAACTTGATTCGACAGCACCATATGCTATGTCAAATATCAGTTAATTCAACCTGTAACATTGGGATAAGAAATTTCTTTGCCTAGTCACCCACATGATCAAGGAGGAAGCCAGGGAAGCACATCAACCCTATGTAGGTTTATGTAGCTGTGGAGCAAACTCTGTTCTTGATATTTAGTTTATTTTTGTTTCTACTAAATTATAGTGGATTTAGGGGGACATGAGATATCTTCAGATAACTCCCTCATCTCTGCTGTGTGTGTGTGCATGTCTGTGTGTGTTGGCTTCACTCTCAGGAAGGCTTTCCCTATAGTGGAAAATATATATTTCTTTTCTTCTTTATATAAATCAATTTATGCCTGACTGTTTCTTAGTCTCTCTTTTTCTCTCTCCATTCATTTACCCATTCATTCATCAATCCATCCATCCTTTTTTTCTTTCTTTCTTCCATCCATTTATTTCCATGAGTCAGTCATTTCTATGGTTACTGCCAGCCCATCTTCCATGTGTTCACTTCTCAATTCATCTAATATACTGAGTGTCGACTGTACTCCAGAGTTCATTTTGAGAAAGGAATGGAGATAGGGGAACAAAGATTGATAGAGATGGCCCAGTACATCTTTACTGCTTTAGGGTAGTAAAGCATCGCTTCAGGTATTAAATGTCTTTAAATTTTTGTAACTTGGGAGACCAGCTCTGTTTTAAAGAAATATTTTATATTTCTTTAATTTGATTTTTGCACTAGAACCAATATACACAGTTTGCAGTGTTATAGTTCATATTATTTTGAGAGCAAGTGTTATATCTTGAAATGCAAAACTGTCTCCCAGAGAAGCCTGATGCTTGGACTTGGGTAATAAGTCAGCTCAGTTTCCCATACTATAGATTATTTTCCTGGATGTTCAAACTGTGGCCATGGTGTCATACACCTGCCAAGAGGCTCTGAGGTCACTGCAATCTGCTCAGGAAAAGCAGAACACTATGAACTGTTAGCAGTCAATATACCTAGCAGTTGGGAGTTGAGAATATTGTGCTAATCAAGGAATCTGAAGAGGGCACCATTTAGTGTTAGAAGGACTATGTTTTCCTATTATGCTTGTAGAACTCTTATGCATGTGACATTCCAACCCTTGTGGAATTAATAAATGGCCCATGAATTTCGTGCCTTTGCACTTGAAAAAAGCCTGTGAAAATGTCCAAACTAAGGCATCCAGAAAAAAATACCTTAATTCAAGAAAGGCCAATGCATCTGAAACACCTGTTAACTAGGAAGGAACACTGGTTCCTTGCTGGTCCCTTGGTCCTGGGCCCCATTGCTTTCAGCTTCTGTTCTTGTGAGGGTTCCTTACTTTGCTTCTCTGTGGGCTGGCTTTCATCTCTTGGCTTCTCTTGGTTCTCTCCAGATCCTGGCTTGCTTAACATCTCATGGCAACATCTGCTAGGCTCCAAGCATATCCAAACGTCTGTTCTCCAAGTGTCAGCATCTGTGTCAACTCTCTGTCTTTTGGCTCTGTCATTTTTTTCTCTCCAAAATGTTTTAAAGGATTCCAGTAAAGTAATCAAGACCCACCTGAAATGTGTGGAGTCACATCTCCATCTAATCAAAAGGTCACACCCACAAATGGATGTGTCACATCTCTGAGGAAATAAACTAATCAAAAGTTCCAACCTATGGTACTGAATCAGGATTTAAAGAAATAGCTATCTCCATAAAACTGGATCACAATTAAAACATGGCTTTTCTGGGGTACATAATACTTTCAAACCAGCACAGTAATGAAGATAGTTGGTGACGTCACCCAGGAAGTGACATGGCACAAACAATCCTACTCATTGTACAATTTCTTTTCAGCTCAGGGATCAACCAGTTAGTGCCTCTTTGCATCAAAAAGCATCAATATACATCACCCATAGCCAGGTCATGGCTAAGTCAGTCCAGGGTCCCTCAGGTTAGAGAATTGGCTTCAGCTCCAAGTAATTCAACTGAAAAGGCAAATTCCAGAATTATTCTCAGGGAGCTGGCATTTTGTAGTGCATTAAGAAAGAGAAAAGCTCTAGAAAAATTAGTTGAAAAGTGGTGTGTTTCTTCTTAATGTAATTTTAGCATTGTCACTGTTCGTCACAAAGAAAGAGGAGTTTCTGAAAACTATAACAAGGGCTTTGAAACAGAAAAGTGACAGTCCAGGAAAGGCTCAAGTGGACCAGGAAATATGGGGGATTCCTGGGGGAAGAACCAGCAGTACCAAAAATAAGAGAAAGGCATTCTGATTGTGGGTAGAGAACATTCCTCTGTCTAGCAAAAACTGAATGCTCATGACAGAACCCATTATACTCATCTTTTGTAGTTTATTGCATATATTTACTTTTAAATTGACCCTAGAGTAAAAAGTGTGTGGCACATCTCCTTAATTTGAACCTGTCAAATGGAAGATAAAAAGTCAATTTAATAGTGATTTTTTTTCACTAGAGATGAGTATGACATTAAATGTAAACTCTGATGATAAATTGCATCCCAATTTCAAGGACATAAAGAACATGGGAAAAAGGGGTGTGTATTGGAATTAAAGAAATACAGTGTAGCAGATGCAATGAAGCTTAATAAAGTTTTATTATTTCACACTATTCCAAGTTAAAGAATATGTGACTTGTTTTATTTTTCCCCTACCTGAGTATTATAATAGGGATCCTAGTGTCCAGTCCAGCTTACCCAGCAGGTAGGCAGAAGCCCTTCCTTGCAGAACTTCATTTTACAAGGCCTGTTCATATCTGAGATTCCCTCCAATTACAAGGGAACAATCATAGATTTTCTATTTGGCATCTTCATGTAGGTGTCAGGAAACTGAACTGTAGAAATGGAACTTAAAGCCATGAGGCTCCTCTCCCACCCTGCAGTGTGAATGTCTGCCTAGGAATTCAGCATCTCTCTAGGGCTACAGTTTTCTAGGAAGTCATTGCAGGGGACCTGGGAGTTGGCACTCCTGTGAGGATATTTATCATCACAACATTTGAAGGCAAGACTGTGGTTCCAACTTCCTTTAACTCAATTTAGTACTTGGATTCTTCAGCACTGAATGTGTATTTCCTTAGAAATCATTGGGTTCGAATATATGTATAGCCACAGAAGGGACTGTTTTCATCTAGGGGATTAAATGTTCCTACCACAAAGTTGGAAGTCAAAGTCTAATTCACCTAAAAGAAATTGATGTGGCCAGCCTGACTCACTACAGTAGAGGCCAGCATGCATGTGGCTAAATTTATCCAGTGGCTTCTGTCCACTAGAGTCAGCAGATCCGCAGGGGCTCTGGGCCATTAGTGTCTTGAAATTTAACTGATGGGTCTGGTCTTCCTTAGAATACCAGCAGTAGGCATCAGAGAGTTCGGCATTATGGGAAAATGGACAAATGGGCCTTCATGAAGATAAGTCTTGCACCCAGAGCTAATTCCTACTTCTCAAGCATGCTTTCCATATGTAGGACATCCTTGAAGGCAACAGGACAAAGGTAAGGACAAATGGTTTGGCCAAGTACTACTTCTTGTTAATCATCATCAGCTGTGGAACAAATGAACAGAAATTAGAGCTGCACTTTCAATCCTCAATTACTTGCATGAATCCACAGGAATAATGAATCCACAAGGCTTCAATTAAGCACTCACAGGGCATCTGGACTCATCAGAATATGTTCTCTATCCACTTTCTGCCAAGATTTTTCTGCAGTAAGTTTGTCTTACTTGTAAGGGAGAATTGAGGAAAACTTCTACAATTTACTTCTTAGGAGCATCAGAACCAGAGTTTTTACATCATCTTCATAAGTTCCAGAGTTCTTCTTGAAGGTAAGTGAGTGAATTAGCCACCGTCTAGATTTTCTGCCTGAAGGAGGAGCAGAGGCTGTGAAGAGCCCACTGTCTCTTGCTGAGCTAGGGAAAGAGTGGGGGGGAGTGGGAGACTGCCCTTTCACCATCCTTTTCAAAGAGGATACTGATCATATCCTTTTCCTTCAAGCCAAAATAAGGACGGGCTTTCACAGGAAATGGGCTCCTCCTAACAAGGCTCAGGAATACAATTCCAGGACAATTCAAATTACTTCCTGGTCATCTTCCTGTTCATCTCAATATTCAGTGTTGCTCTCTCAGTTTTACTGGAAGCCCACTCTGGTCTTTCAATAGAAGTTAATCTTGTCTGGTGTTTCGTTTTTCAAGGGGTTGTCAAAACTTTTTTTTGTTAACGGCACATAAATATGCTGCCTTCCATTTGTATGTCACTGAATCCACTCCCCACACACTGGAATAAAAATTGTCCCTAAGTGCACATCTGGTTATGACATCTTGCATCAAATGTCTCAGTGGTTACCCTCTGCTCCAGCATTCCAGTTTAACACCCACCTTGAGGGGCTGTTGTAACAGAGGAAGCCACATGTAAACAAGATTTCATTCATCATCGATGTAGGTTAGTGTGACTCCACAGCTTCACTCCAGCTTCAAGAAAAGTCTCAGCCACAATCCTCCATGATGGCCTTAAGTTGATGGTAATTCCTATTTCTCTTGAGCTCCTGATACTTTCCTGTTGTTTCTCTTAATTAAGGACTTGTGGTATCCTCAATGGAAAGATGATGTAGATAACCATGATCTTTTCCAGGCAAATGAAATCTAAAGGCACATATAGTAGAGAGAGCGCTCATAAAACAAAGGTGGACATTCTTTACTTGTGAAAAACCCTTTTCTAAGTTGCTGCCATCATGCCACACTTCTCCACATTCCAAGTATTCCCCAGCAGTGAAACAAATGGATTTTCAATTCACTTGTACTTTGTTTTGATTATTTGGAAATTAAGAATTAGTGACTAGTGTCACTAATAAAAAAGCCATGATGATGATGATGTATTTTTCACTGACTATTTAGCATTTGTCAGAAAACAGTGTAATTTCTTACCACTAAGATTTCCAATATAGTACCATGAATAATGCACCCATACTATCAGATAAAATGAACCAGATGGTATGCAGTAAGAAGGCAATGTTCCTCATTTGGAGTTTCCCATTCCTGATTCTATTAATTTTTAAATACAGTCCCTTTGTCCCAAAGATTTTTATAATACTGTAGGTAGACCATGGTTTGTTTTCCCAGCTTGCACTGGCCCATTAACTCCTGAGAATAAGCCATGGATGTGACTCAGCAGATTTGTTTATGATTTTCATTGTATCACCTCCAGTCCAGCCATGGTTCATTGGACTCTGAGTGGAGCACTCCCATGGCTGGGCTAATCAGAGCCTTGTTCTGGGTATTTGGTATTGGACTAAGGTTCTCAGTCAATCTGGACAGGTCTTTTGAATGAGAGTAACAGTGTCACTTCTCATGCCTGCCATGATCTCTAAGACCAAAAAGAGCAAGTGAGATTCTAGAGAATGGTGCTGGATGCTTGGTTTAGGTCCTTTATGAGTGTGAGATATGGCTGCATTCCTGCCTGTGTTAGTCTGTCAGAGCTGCTATAACAAATGCCATAAACTGGTTGGCTTAAGCAACAGGAATTTACCTTCTGACAGTTTTAGAGGCTAGAAGTCTAAAGTCAGTCCAAAATAAAAAATAGGCCATACTTTCCCTGGTACTGACTTCATCTTTGCCTCCTTGATCTTTCTCTTCCTCTGGCTTCTACTTCCATTTCCAAATTTCCTTTGCTTATATGGACCCCAGTCACAGAGAACTAAGGTCCATGCTGATTCAATTTGGCCTCATCTTAATAAGAACTTTGATGATCCTATTTACAAATAAGTTCACACCCACAGAGCTGGGGGTTAGGACATGATTATGTTCCCAACACTGACCTTGGAGTCTGTGGCACAAATTTCCCCTTTTGATTTAAACTACCCCAAGGTAGTTTCAGTTCCCTGAAAACTAAAGTCCTAACCCAATCTCTTCCAACTGCATTGGGAAAAAAGAGCTTGCCAAATATGGCACATGAGCCAACAATATCTTTAGGCTGGTCTCAGCTGCCAGAATTCCCACATGTGCTCCTCAAAACAGCTCAACTGGCCCAGTCTCCATCAATCCAGCTTACCCCTTACAAGTAAATACCAAGAGCAGGCCAGGAGAGCAGTGATCTATCCACATAACAGAACTGTTTAGAAATTTTTCCCACATGTATAGAAGCCTACGAAAACCTGAACCTTCTACAACCAAGTCATTGGTAAATTTTAGATTTCTTCAGTGTTCTGACAAGGGCCAGGAGCTGAGGCCCATTTCAGTAGTCCTGTATCCCTTGGACATGTCTTGCAGCTCACCATATACATGGTAACTAGTCAGTTTGGTTATCGTGCTGGTCAATGAGCTTGAGGTGGGGTTAGGGAAAGATTAGTATCCTTCAAAATCCCAAACTGCCCAATTCATTTTCATTGTTTACTCATTCAACACATATTTTACTGTGTTCTTACATTGAGCTTGGTACTGTCCTTAGCCATGGGGACATACTGTAGAAAAAGACAGATGGGGCCCTTGTCCCTACGGAGCTTCCAATCTAGTGGAAACAAACATTAATCCAATCATCATGTATATGTGAAGGAAGGAAACTTGTCTAAACTGGGTCAAGGTGGGTTTCAGGACTCCCCAAGGAAATTAAGCTTTCCATTGAGCAATTAAGGTTGGGTAGGATTAATCTGGGTGGAAATGTTTGTCTAGGATGATGGAGTGTGTGTGTGTGTGTGTGTGTGTGTGTGTTGGGAGGGGGGTAGTTCCAAGTAAAAGAGACAACACTTGCAAATGTCCTGTGGTAAAAAAACAATGTGGTGTGTATTTCAGTCTGGAGGCTAGCATGGCTGGTTGCAGAGATAAGGAGTTGCACAGTGATGGAGCCTGGGCTGGCAGAAAAGCTGATCATCCTGACCTTATAGTTCTTATTAAGGATTTGAGACTAAAAATGATGGGAGAATGGGAAAACACTGAAATGTTTTAAGCTTGTGTATGGAAAGAGGAATGTACACCCTCTGTAATGTGCTATGATCTAAGTAAGGAATAATTGCTGCATTAACTCAAAGGAGCCTGGATGTGGTGGGAAGAGGGCATATTTAGGAGCTATTTTAGAGACAAAAGTAATAGGATTCAGAAATAGATGGGCTATGGTGTACAGAGGAGAATGAAGTATCAAGGAAAAATCTTGGGTGCAGACCTGTAGGATTTAACCAATCCCTTCTCTTCAACCACTCCTGTCTACCACAACAATTTACACATAAAATAAAAACACTCCTCAAAGTCCATGTTTGCAGAGAGGACAAAGTTAGGCAAATATACACCTTTTATTTAGTTAAGACTCAGGTCCTGAGCCCTTAACTCTACTGAGCTGGACTGAACTGCCTGTGAGTCACAAAAACTCCTTTATGCTTCTAGCTGGATCTAAAAGCAGACCAGATAGGCTCTTGGGTCTCATATTTATGCCTACAGGTGCACTGAATTGTAGCCTTAGATGGTTTTCACTCCGGTGGTGAAAAGAGGTGAGGAATCTTGAAGCCAAGTCCATCCCACAAGGATGTTTGTCCCCAGTGCCTTCCCCATTTTGGTTCCCACCATGCTTCAGAATGGGGAGAGGAAAAACCATGCTGCTCCCCACTGTGAGAAAGGACTAGGTCTCTCTCGGGCACTGGTCATTGAAAGAAAAAATACTCCAAAGATTTGGGCTAGAGAAAGTATGCAAGGAAGCCCTCAGTGAAGCCTGTCTGGTGGTGCTTAGAGCAGGGCAAAGAAAGCTCTTCCCCAAAGCCAGATATGCCCTTGCCCTTGACCTGCCTTGAATTATCTGTCATGTTGGAGAGCATCACCAAAATATTTATACACTTATTTAGGTGGGTGAAAAACTTGGATTTGGGATCATAGGAACCAGCTTTTACAAGATCCTCCACTTTTCAACCCTGTGCTATGCCAGAGAGTGCTACAAGCTTTGAGAAGGTCTGGATTTGAATTCATACTCTCAGCAGGCTGGACTCCGAGCCTTCAAATGTTTTTCAATTTTTTCGCAAAATTCAGGATGTGGTTCTAAAAATGAACAGGTATAATGCAAGAATCAATGCAGAAAAAAGTCCAGAGATGCCTAATTCTGTGGCAGCTTTTAGATCCCGAAGGTGCCCTCTTGGCCTCTTTCACATCTGCTCTCATGCCCTGGCCCCTATCTCCTGCACACTGGCCTTCATTTAGTTCCTCAGCACATCCAACTATTTCCCACCAGAAGGCTTTGACATGTGCTGCTGCCTGAAATGCTGCTCTCCGTTCAACTAACCCCCTTTCTCTCTTCTGGCTTCACCCTAAACCTACCATCTATAGAGAGTCCAGCCCCCACTCTCCCTACTGTCATATTATTTTTTCAGTCCTCTATTTTTATTTGCAAAGAGTTAACTATAATTTAGAATTATTTTCTTCATTGGTTTATTTACTTTTGCAATTGTTGGGGGTTAGATTTTCAATTTGTGTGTGTGTGTTCATTCAAACAGGGATGTAAACTCCAAATGATGTGGATCTTGGCTGCCTGAGTCACTCTGCACACTCAACACCCAGCTCCAGCACCTAGCATGTGGGTCATAGTTTTGGTTAAAGATCGAGAGAACGTATGCACTATTAAAGGGCCTGGTGAAAGAATGACCAAGGAAATGAATGATTATGCAAGTGAAGGCATGAAAGAATGAACAAATGCAGTTCTTGATTATAAACAAATAGCCCTTGATTATGCTATTATTCTGGCATCAAGGAACTTAACTCTTCCATTCTCATTAGGAAGAGAAGTCCACAAATATATGTATTTTGTACTGATTGGATATGTCCTGGGGACTGTGGACACCAAGAAGGAGACCTAACCATTTATGTCCAAATACAGCATAATCCCAAATGTTGGGTGAGCTCCATTTTTCCAATGGAAAGATTTTTTTTAAACTTTGACAAGTTTTCAAAGGAATATAAATGAATCTTTCAACTTTTTGCAAGCATATCTAAAACCAGGATCTTTATCTCTTTCACAATGTCACCATTTATTTTAATGTTTTTTATAAAGTCTTTACACATTTTTAAATTTATTTATTTATTTGTTTATTTTTTACATGGGCAGGCACTGGCATGGCATGTGAGATCTCTGCCCCTGAGCCACCATTACCCACTTTTATATATTTTTGATATCTGACCTTAGCAATCATGCACTCACAGCTCTGAGCCCATTGCCTGTGATTTCTTTCCTTCCTGTGAAAGAATTTAGCAGGTGATTTCTCTACAGATTTCAAACTGATTGAGATCATCTCAGGCCAATGTGTCTTCCCCCAAAGAGTTCTTTGCTTTTTAAAATAAAATAATTGAAAGTGGGTTATTATTAAGTTACATTGTCATATTAAAGACCTGGCACTTGAATGACTCTAAAGCTCATAACTCTTTCTGGAGCAATTCCAGAAGGCACAGAGAGGCAATGACTGCTGAGTTCACAGAATGAAAGGCAAGATGCTGCCAACCCCCATGTCTGAGGCCTTAGGACAGACGGGCTCTCATGTTGGGAAAGAAGAAGTCCTGGGAGATGGAAAATTGTCCTACAAAAGGGACAAGACTTGAACATTCAGCAAAGCAATTTGCTGCAATTTCAAGGGTATCTTAATGCTCTTGGACTAGCCAAGGCCATGTACAGTTTTGAATATGTCATTTTCCAAATGCTGCAGGGCTCTTGCTTGGAGCTTTCCCAAATCCCTAAGCGTTTGTCCAATTTTCATTTATTTGAGTCTTTTTGGCCATTAGATGTGGTCTTTGCTCTTAGATAATGAGGTATAATGTTATAAGCTCTGAATAGTATTTACTGCTTAGTGCAATTACTCCATTTAATGAGTATTTCAGAGGGAAGGAAAGGCTTCTTCATTCAAAATTATGGGCAATTATATCCCCTGGAAACAATCATTATGGTGAACACTGTGGATGCAGATGCAGCACTATAAAAATCCAAATGCTGCTAAGTCATGCTAAGATTATGAAACAAAATCTGAAGCCACAGTGAAAACATCATCCCATGTAAAAAGTCCATGAGGCCTAAGAGTCCAGTGATCAGCTGGTTTTCATTTTTGGAAGGATCAGTGGTCTTTTCTTGTTATTTTCACCTTCTTTAAAAGTAGAATTGCTCATCAGTTAGATACAGAAGGAAACCCTGTCCTAAAGTACTGTGTTAGTTACTCCGCTTGCCAGCACAGGGAAAAGGTCAGGGAATAATTGGTGACGTGGTCCAGATCAGCTGTATTCTCACTTATTTTCTGCTGATGGATTTATCATCTACTGAAAGGGTGTTGAAGTTACCAGCTGTAAGAGTGGACTTTTCAATTTATCCCTACAGTTCTATCAATATTTGCTCTGCTTATTTTAACCTTCTGTTGTTATCTGTGTACCCTTTGAGGATTGGGTGTCTTCTTGAAGAATTGACTCCTTTATCTTTATATAAGATTCTCCTTTATCCTAGATAATTTTTCTTGTTCTGAAGTCTTCTTTGTGTGAAATTGATATAGCTACTCCAGTTTTCTTTTGAGTAATATTAGCATGGTCTATCTTTCTCCATCCCTTTACTATTAATCCATCATTGTCTTCACATCTCAAGAGGGTTTCTTATAGAAAACATATGGTTGAGTCTTATTTTTTATCCACCTGACAATATCTGTCTTTTATTTGGTGTGTTTAGGCCATTCACACATAAAATAACCATTGATAACAGTTGGATTAATATCTTCCATGTTTGTAACCACTTTCTATTTCTTGCCCTTGTTCTTTGTTTCTTTTCTTTTTTGCTTTCCTTAGTTTCAAGTGAGCGTTTCATAATATTTTATTTTCTCTCAATTGGACTGCTTTTAAAGTTAATTTGGTGGTTACTCTAGAGTTTGCAATGTACATTTACAGCTAATCTAAGTCCATTTTCAAATAACACCGTACTTCTTCATTAATAGTACAAGTATCTTATAACAGAATTTGCCTAATTTCTACCTTCTGTCCCTTATAATATTGCTGTCATTCATTTCACTTATCCATATACTACATTCACCCAATGTCCTGCTATTATTATTCCTTAAAACAAGGTAGAATAAGATTAAGAACAGGAAAAGTAAACGATTTTATTTATCCATCATTTATTCTTTCTCTAATGTTCTTCTTTACTTTATGTAGATTCGTGTTTCTCCCTACATCATTTTCCTTCTCTCTGAAGAAATTCTTTTAACATTTATTGTAGGGGAGGTGTGCTGGCATTGAATTCTCTCAGCTTTTGTTTGTCTGAGAACATCTTTATTTCTCCTTTCCTTTTGAAGGAAAATTTCAATGGATATAGAATTTTAGGTTAGTAGTTTTGTTTCTTTCAAGACACTAAATATTTTACTCTACTTTTTCCTTGCTTGTTTCGTTTCTGATGAGAAACATGCTATAATTTGCTCCTTCTTTTTGTAGGAGTAAGGTGTTTTCTCTCTAGTTTTTCAAGATGTTCTCTTTGCTTTAGTTTTGTGCAGTTTGAATATCTACGAGATGTAGATATTTTTGGTGTTCTCTGAGATTCCTGGGTCTGTGGTTTGGTGTCTGTTATTAATTTTGGAAAAGTCTTATCCATTATTACTTCAAATATTTCTCCCATTCTGTTCTCTTTTTCTTCTTCTGGTATTCTAATTATGTATAATGTACACCTCTTAATCTGTCTAGGAGTTAAGCTGTGTTTATAGTTTGTTGTAGTTGTAGTTGTCAGAATGATATTTTCCTCTAATGTCCTTGTTCTTGTCTTCTCTATTGTCATTGGGTTTCCCTAAAAATTCATTCTTAAATAGAGCTTGTACTTTGCTGTACTTTCAGATGTAACCCACTATTATGATCCTGGAGCCCTGTTGCGGTGGTGAGGTGTCAGGGAAAGGAAGGGTTCTGTAATCTTATGATTAAATCTCAGTCTTTTAGTGAGCCTGTGGCGCTGGGCTGGGAACTTTCAAGCGTTTTTTACCTGTCCCCCTGCCCCTTAGGAGAGACAGGAAGCCTAGGGGTGATCTAGAGTTGGGTAATTTCTCTTCCCCCAGATCAGACAATACTCTTATATGGTATTTCTCCTTTTATGTTGGCCTTTATTATAGAGAAAAACGTGGTCTTATTTAAAAATGATTACTTGTAACTCCCCCACCCAGACCAGAAAAACAACAGATTTTTCTTGGCTATTTACCCTGAGAACCTGGTAGGGTTCCTGATTGTAAAATCCATGAAAGTGTGGAAACCCTTGAATACTTAACCCCTGGAGTTTCTCATTCTCATGCTTATCCAGACTCTGTCTCCAGCAATTCATCAAAATTACAATTTCTGTGTTCCTACCACTTTATGGCCCCAGGGGTTTCTGCTGCAGGAAAGCAGATCTCTGTTGCATTCTCTGTACTCACTTGTCTCTCCAGATTTTGGAGGTGGGTAATTTGACCTCAATCTCTGATGGCTCGAAGAAAAGTTATTGGTTTTTCAGAGTGTTCAGCTTTTTTCTTGTTGTCAGAAGGTGAGTAATCACTTCAAAGCTCATTTTTGTGGAGCTAACACTGGAGGGTCTTCACTTATATCGTGTTTCTGGTCCTTGTGGATTATTTGAAGGGTAATTGTCTCATAATGCCCTTGGTATTTATTTCTAAGGCTTAGCTTCTGCATGTAGAAGCAGGTTCATAGCTTCTGTGAGCCCAGAGTGAAGACTGTGAAAAGTTGCCAGGTTTGATGGGAGTCAGTCTGAATAGTCATTTGTGTTATAAGACCTGGAAACAGTCAGGAGAATAAAGCTGGATTGGCCCAAGGAGGGATGGAACATTTTGTGCTTGTGGAGTTCAGGAAGGAAAAGTGGCAGGGCTTGAGGAAGAAGCAGCCACATGGGATTGTGAGCACTGGGAAAAAGTGATCACAGCTCCTGGTCCTCTCGTGGTCTGGATGGATGTGGGCAGAATGGAGTTATAACCTGCTGGGCTCTGGCAAGGATTCCATATTCAAGACATCAGCCACATCCAGCGAGGAAGATACTCCAACAACAGCTGGCATGACAACCGCAGACTGAAAGACCACTTACAGGACCCGGGATTCCTGGGACTTATGAACAGCACAGGGAGGGAGAGTGGATCTCAGGAAATGAGGATATTAGACTAGAGCTGGTTGTGTTTGGTTTAGAGGAATAAAGAGATGTGGTACCTCTGCATTCCAGGTGGGTGGAGCAATCCATGCTTCTACACAAAAATGATTTCGGGAAATGTTACTTTTCACAGGTCCACATCTCTGTTTGTATTATCTGCATACTACGATGGTGCCTTTTTCTTAACTGGAATTATTGGATATCTAGATTTAGATATAAGTATTTGCCAGACGTACTCATGAGCCTTAGCAACCAGTCAGATACTCCAGAATCGTGTGGGAGGGGAAGTGTGTATGGGAAAGGATAAAACATTTAAAGATCGCTGGTAACAAACATAGTGGGGGTTAAGGTTAGCCTTAAGGTGAATGTGTTTGGGGGCAGGGTAGGGTGGGGACATGGCATAAACAAGCAGATGAGTCACCTACCCATTTGGCAAACTGAACAAAGATAGAAATTTCAGAAAAGGTCTAATAAGGAGTGAAGAACAGGCTCTGTGCAATTGAATGTTGACCAGTGTCTGACACTCCCACATTTCTGAAGCAGAGCCTTTTGAAATCCTACATTCCTACAGGGCAAAGTCAGGGGCATTGTGATGGGGATATTTGATATATCCTATACCACACCAGCTGAGGCTCTATGCTGCTTTTCACACTTCCCCTGCATAAATGCATATGGCAGACATGGCTCACTCCCGACAGAGAACTCTTTCAGTTATGTCTGTTGGCTCTGAATCAAAGCCTTTGCACCTATATCTCCAAGATGTTTTCTGCAACTCAAGGATAAGAGAAGAGAATGGGAGATTCTGCCATTATTCGTGTGTTTTTTGCTTTTTTAACATGAAATCCCAATGAATGGTCTTCTCTTTCATGAGCCAGATGTCAAGTGTACTTTATTTGATAGATACCACATAAATTATGAAGGAAACTAAGAATCCTGGAAAGGGCTGAAACTGCCAAGAGTTTATCAATTTTAACCTAAGTATAGATTAATGCTAAAAACAAAATTTAGTTGAAATCTCTTAAATTACAATGTTTACATGTGGCAAAGCAAAAATAACTATATGATTTCAGGAACCACTTCATATTTACTTAATAGTCTCCACACTCCCCTGAGATATTCTGCCTTCTCTAATGGTTAAATATGTTTTGAAAAACTGTTGGTGAATAAATGTAAATGAAATTGACAGTGTTGCAAGTTACAATAGAATAGTGGTAATATTAAGGCATATCTCATTACTTGTTTTTAGTTTCCAAAGTACTTTCACATATATCTGATTTAACCTTCAAATATTATGTCTTCATTTATTGATGGGGAAATCAAAGTTTAAAAAGGTTAGGAAATTTTTCAAGGTCAAACCCTTGCAAGTAACTTGAAGCCAGATTTCCTTACTTCCAAAAAGTGCTCATTACTCCATACAAGTCTGCTTCCTTCAGAAAAGTGTTGCAATGCTTGTTTATGTAGAAAATAAAATCTATTCAAATCTCAAGTCAAACCCAAGAGGTTATTTCTCCCATTAGCAAATGAGGAACAAGCCCAGAGAGGCTACGTCTCTTCCCTGTGGTAACACAGCTCGTAAGATGTGGCTGAGAACTGAAGTGGAAGTCTTCTGACTCTAGTTCAAGAGGTATTCCTACTCTGCCACACTTTTTGCATGTAATAGTATGTTTGATTGAATGTGTGTGTGAGCAATATAACTTTGGGAAATTATTTCAAAGTTTAATATATAATAATACAGAACATTAAGTAATCCTGGACATGCTCCATCCTCAGAATGTAGAAAATCAGGATGCAAGGTGGATGCAAGGTGGACTCAAAAAGGCAAGCAGGTGGGGAGAAGTTGGATGTACCAGCTGATTCAAAGAGTCCTTGCAGCTCCAGGGTCTACTTGGTCCATCAATCTTGATAGTGTTACAAGGGACTGTGCTCACCCATTCCACAGAGAGGCACACCCCAGAGCCACTTCCTGTGGCATCTTTGTTCCTTTAAGACTTCTGGATGTTCACTAACCCAGATTTGCCTGCACAAGAACTGTCAAAGTTGGAAAGGCACCCAGTGTGGCCCATCCCTCTCAACTCTACCTGCTTGAGATTGGAACACCACTGACACATTCATATCAGCAGCCATTGTCGACTAAGAGTAATAAGAGTGGGCGCTGTACAGAGAACATTTGTTCTAGCCACTGTTTGGTCAGTCTTTTCAACCTCATTTTATTGTGTACCTGAAATTCCAACAGGAAGCCAAGGTCCAGACTCAAAATGCACAAAAAAGAAGAGTGAAATTGGCAATTGTAGCAAAGTAAGATGGGGCTAATGTTTTCCACTGAATACTTCTGCCAAGTGCTTATTGCTATATCCCTGTGCACACCATTGAGTTATGACACAATTTTATAAGACATTAAAGCAGTAATTTATCTTGGAGATGAAGGATTGGTTCAAAATGCATTGTGAAACTGGCCCAAGGTCATAACAGTGAGCTTGAAGCACAGACAGAACTAGTAATCTCCAATTCTCTTCTACACTCATTACTATTAAGTCACCAAAGATGCATGAGCCCAGGACAGTCTGTGGAAATACCTGAGTCACACAATTGGAACATGTGTGCATGTGATTGTTTGTGTGTGCACATGTCTGTGCATGCGTGCCATCCTGCTTACATCTGAGGGGGTTTCTTCCATCTCTCTTCTCAATTCTTGACAAACCTTGGGCTGCAGACACTGGCCTTCTTGTACCCTCCTGGGGAGCTGCCCTTGCCATCCCCCCATGACAGTCCCATGTGGATCCCACCGCCCAAATGATAAGGGCAATGCCAAATGCCCCTGGACTCCATGATGCCACTTTACCAAATTAAAGGAGGAGATGGCAGAGTATGGTAAATGTTAAAACCTCTGGCTCAGTGTAGGTGTTTGATGGTCAGTTGTAGCAACAGTGATGAGGATGTGATGGGACAGATATCTAGAGAAACTTTCTTTCATCCCTTCTGAAATGTAGCTTATGCAACACACTCAATCCAATATCATTCTGTTTCTATTTAACTAAGATGCTTGTGTGGGTGGAGTACAGAGATGAAGGTTGGACCAACACTCCAGGGCCTGTTATGTGTTTTTCTTACACATGTGAAGGTCCTCTTCTAAGCCATGCACTAAGTTGGCCCTGCAGCCACATCCAAGAGGGCAGGAGGAGAGGGGTAGTAGGTTGTGTCTTACAAGTGCCTCTGAGTTCATGTACTTCCATGCTTCCTGGGGTCAGTTAAAGTCAGAGAGAGCAAAAAGGCTCCCGCATAGGGAGAGAATATGGGGTGTGGGCAGGCCAGTTGGAGAAAGGAAAGTGCCTGTCAATTGTTTGTGCATTTTACAGTTTAGTTCAGAAGCCCAGTAACTGTTGCTCAAAGAATTGTTTTTAAATGCAAGAGTTTAGATATTTAAAGGATTCTGTAAATTATCTGCCAGGTAGAAGGTCCTCAGTCACCAACCATCTTGCAGGTAGCCAACCCCTTTACTCATTGGCCAATGATGAATAAGTAAAGCAGTATCACAAAGCATACTGCATCTTGTATTCAAAAGGCAGTATTTTCCATTTCTAGGTTATTCACAACAAAAAAATTCCTGTTTATCCAAAATCTCTTCTCTGGGCTTATTGGTCATTTGTAAATAGAAAATATACCAGGGTTCACATGAGTGGATGATCATATTGCCATCAAAACAAGACATAATATCCTTCTGAATAATGGGTGCCCTTTTGAAGCTTTCCCCCTGCCAGCTCTAAGGCATTTTCTATTAAAAAAAAACAAAACAAAACACTGGCCCTTCTGGGTGTGGTTTCTGGCGTTTTATGAATTGCTTATTTGATTTCTAAAGGTTATTTCTATAAGGATGCTTGGTACTTTCGTGGAGCTTTCTCAAAAGAAATGCATCTCCCAGTTCAGTGGGTTTTATGTTTGCAGTTTAGTCCTTCAGTAGATTGAGTCCAGGATATGTGCAGTTTTTCCAAAGCTAGCAGAGCTGGACCCCAGAGAATTCACAGTTGCTGGACAAAGGAGGAAAGAGAAAACCACCCCTTGTTTGCATTCTGAGGGTGGGCGAAATCTTTAGCTTGAACAAAATCCTGCTGCTTCTCAGAATGCAACCCCAGGGGCAGGGAGGCAAGTCAAAATAAACATGGATGTTATCAACACGAAAACCTCTGTTTTTAGTTCAACCTTCAGAATCCTACCAAGAAAGACTCGAATCACATCAAGGAAAACTTCGAGCTACTCTAATATTGATATTAATAATAAAACAGTTACCATCTGCTAGTGTCTGATGCTTTGCAGAGTCTGTGGTTACCAAGGGATGTATTTTTATTTCTTAGGAAATTTGAGTTACAGGCCCATGCTTTTTGCTTCTTTACAAATGACATATTTTTAGCAACCGATATTAAGAAAATGAAAGTCTTAGCTGATAATGAGGCGTGAGGTTTCAGCACGTGGAGAATTTCACTGTTAGAAAAATCAGTTCTGTGCTGTCTTCAGGATGCAAAAGCATGGCTTGTCCAGCTGTATTAACAAACACTGCCAAACAATGGGCCCAGAGCAAATACACCGTAAGAGTAATTTGCCAAGTATTAATTGGCATTTTTGACATTTTTGCTTTCAGGTAGATTGCATCAAGAAATTGGCTTGCTTGTGTTGATTCTATCCGCCAAATACTTGAAAATTTGAGGCTTGGGAAACACAAATCGTAGCTCAGAGAGTTATTTCCTTAGTTCTCTTTCTGCTGACACTTGTTTCCCAATTCTGAGACATGGTTAGAGAACACAAGACAGCCATCCCTTCTAGGATTTACATTCGCAGCCATAGAATTGTGGGCAATTTCTTTATCATTGTTTTCTTGGCTGTAGGTTTCAGGAGGAAATTTTTTTTTAAGTACCCAGGTTTTCTTTGAAGTATTGTATCCTGGCAAAAAGAAACAGAAATCTGTATTTATGGGAAGGGAAATATTACTGAATTCCACAAAAATGATGCTGAATGATCTAACAGAGATTGTGGTTTCAAGGGGTGAGCTATAAAGTTACATTTTAATCCTTCAAGATCCTGATTCTTTACATCCTTACCAAATTAAGCTTGGTGTCCTCTCCTTGCCTTCTGCAAGCACATTTCCTTCACTGTTTTTTTTTCTCTTTTCCTTTTAAATAATAACTGATTTTTTTCCTGACATTTTCCTTCAAATATCAATTAATATCTTGGTTTTTAAGCAGAAAAACAGAAATTTCTTTCTCTTTCCTTTATTTTCATTCCTTTTTGTTGAAAAATTAACATTGCAATGGGTCAGTATATTCAACAGCTGTTGACAAACCTCAACAGCAAAATAAGACACGTAATGCATGTCTACTTGTAGCCTGGTCCCGCTGTGACTTCGGTGAGGAGAGTGACAAGAACTCACTCGCTCACCCACGCCTGTCCTGCTGTCTTATGCAATCTCATCAACTTTCTTTTCTTAAATTTCATATCCCATTTTAATTCCTTTTATTAGATTGAAGAGTAAAATGATCCCACTGTGTAGTGGATTGAGTGGTTTCACATTCGCTGTCTTTCTGAATTCTCTGGATTTAGTAAGATAGGCATTATCACCCACTTTTCATACTTAGTTCTCAAGCTCAGAGATCACAAAACATGCCCAAAACCACACAAGTGGCAGTTAATTGTTAGGCAGTGGCAGTCAATTTAAAAATAGATGTGATTCACACCTTGTAAGGCAGCATCTGTTAAAATTTTGTTCAGCTTCTCTCGAGACCCTATATTATAAGTAAAAGTTACAGCAAGCCCTGATTGGTGGCACGCACGCATGAGGACTGAGACACAGCCTTCCTCGGGGACTTCCTTCCATCCTCTGGTAGTTTAAACACTCATGGGGAGGAGAATCAGCAAATTCATAGAGTCACAAACTAGGCTGTGGGAACCAGCGGCCGGGGCAGGAAACAGGGAGTTAATGCTTAGTTGGTGCAGTATTGTCTGACGTGCTGGAGAAGTTTTGGTCATGGATGGTGGCGATGGCAGCGCAGCACTGGGAACGTAATTAACAGCTCTGAATTATATATTTGCATGAGGTTAAAAGGGGAAAGTTTAGATTGCATAGATGTTAATAGAATGCATTTAAAAAAAAACACAACACAGGACTTTATAACACAAACAGTGATGTAAACTACAGATGATAATTAATGGTATAATTTTAATAATATTGTTTTATCAGGGCGGCTGCCATGGCTCAGCAGGCAGAGCTCCGACCTGCCGTGCTGGAGGTCTGGAGTTCGATCCCTGGTGCCTCCTGCCCATATGCAAATTAAAAAAATATATATATATATTGTTTTATCAATTGTAACAAAGTTACTACACGAATTCAAAGTGTTAACAATGGAAGCTCTATATTTTCTCCATGATTTTTCTGTAAACCTAAAACTTCTCTATTAAAAAAATTATTTAAAAATCAGAAGAAGAGAAGCGAGATTCCTATAGCTATTAAAATATGTAGGTGTCCACAAAATAAGGGGTGGGGGAAGTTCAGTAGGATGGAAATGAGATGCAATTTAGAAACAGAAACTGAATAAGAACTGAATTCTCCAACTGTATCATACACATTTATAGTAGTGCACAACTTCTTGAATTCAATGTACATAAATATATCCTTGAGTCCTCTATTTTAATAAATATTCCCTGAGATACTGCAAAAAGCTTCCATATTGGGCTCAGGCCTTTCTTGGAGAATGCAGTCTCTTCACCGAAGTCTAAAAGGTGGACAAGTAACAGTCTTATTCATTCATCACATCTGTAAGAAAGGAGGCTGCATGAGCCCCTTTAGCTCTCATTCCAGTGTCGACTGAGCCTCCAACGTAGAGAGTCTTTGACTAGATCCAATCCCCTTGTCTTCCCTGCCTTGGGGAGAACAACAGCTGGTCACCAAAAACTTATCTTATGGGAAAATGTCATTGGCTCCCCCCGGGGCCTTCTTTGCTCTGGGTTCATGATCCTGGCCCTTTAAACCTCTTACCTGGTTCTGATTTCCAAACCCTCTAAGGATCTAAGTTCAACTTACCGAGCAAGGAGATCCTGATGTCAGCAGAAAATAGGAGCCAGGACCCATCTTCACCCTCACTCCACCCTTGTGGGCTGGGCCAGAAACGGGTCCTTGACAAAACTGGGTTAGGCTGCAGGTCCCGCCAAAGCACCCCAGGCACAGCTATCATTCAAGCAGTCACCCCGCATTTACCGAGGGCCTAGGGACTGAGAAACTGCAACTGGGTTTCTCCTGTAAGTCTTCTAAGCACTTTTTCCCCTATTAAGCCCCAAGTGTGAACTGCTTACATGGGTGCTCTTGAAGGAAAATCCTGGCTCTTCAAAATGGCTTCCTCCATCTTTTCTATTTAGACGCTTAATGAATGTTTTGATCCATGACACTCAGTAAATAGGAATAGTTCTATTTTATTTTATATTTTGTTTTGTCACAAATCCTGTTGCAGGCTGTGTTCAGCAATGTATATGCATTTTGGAAAGAGGAACCCTGCCCACTCACTCCTGTGAGTTTATGCCTTAAGAGATAAGGTAGTACAAATAGATGTTAAGGTGACAGTGGATTTTGTATGTTTTTTGAAAGAAGTGGAAATCATGGTTTTGGGTCAAAAGGCTGGCCAAACTCCAGAGGGCATTTCTCCAGAGGAGCAGGCACCTGTGGGTGGGATATGGAGGGAGCCAGCACCTATGGGCGAAGTCCTCCATATTTCTGCACTTGAGTTTGCCTTCTGTGCAGACAAGGCTGGGTCATCATTTGCATGTAAAAGAAAGACATGAGCTGTGCTGGGGAGACTCTGTCTTGAGCTGGGTTCCTCTA
Source organism: Myrmecophaga tridactyla (assembly GCA_004026745.1). Classification (NCBI taxonomy): domain Eukaryota; kingdom Metazoa; phylum Chordata; class Mammalia; order Pilosa; family Myrmecophagidae; genus Myrmecophaga; species Myrmecophaga tridactyla. The sequence continues at coordinate 83,314 of PVIY010004771.1, forward strand.
ACTCCGCAGTTAGAGGATTCTTCTAACTGGGAAGAAGAATCGAGTATAAGGGAGGTAGTCCTAGGTAGTGTCTGCAGGGCACAGGGGAAATGAAAGAGAGAAGTCAATGGAGGGTATGGGTTGAACAAGTTTCCATTGTGGGCAACTGAAACTTAATCAATCTGGGAACCTGGGGGTAGAGAGGCTTTTTAAACCATGCCACAGATCTGCCCCACTCAAGGATAAAAGGCCTAGGAATTCAACCATTGAGTCCCAGCCATCATGGTCTGGGGACTGCTTCTGGGGCCTTCCCACCCAAGCCCTCCAGCGCTCCTGAAATGGCCCCACTAATCACCAAGTTCCTGCAAAAAGCACTGCGCCTCCCAGAAGCCCTTCCTAGCACTGTTGTTTGGAGGACTCATTTACTGGTTCCTAGAACATGTCCAAGGGACAGAAAAACCCTCAGCCTTACAGAGACAAAAAGAAGTGACTACAGTAGAAAACATGCTATCTCAAGGTGTGGAATAAGAGCTATAAATCCCTAATTGAGTTAAAGCAAATTCCTGGGGTGTGGTGGTGGGATGTTGTGGGGGGGGGGGCGGTGAATTCTTAAATTCTATGAATTCCTTAAAGGGAGGTAGTTTCCTGAATTCTGTTCTTTAAAAAATTCATTGGCCATCTGCTCTTAGGTTCTGACACATGTTTAGTTACATAATTTTAAAAAGTCATTATAGGTTTTCTATTTTCTGGCATTTTGTTTGTGTTTTCTATGGAGTACAGCTTGATATCGTGCCTAGAGAAGTGGAGGGGAGAAGGAAAAAAAAAAAAATGCAGGGCTTATGGAGAAAGCACCCAGGGAAATCTATTACTTATTGAGAAATTACTAGAAAGTTTCTTGCTTATCAGTCCTGCAGAGAGTAATTGCCAGATAACTCTTTCCTTCCTCGGCAGCTTTGTTTCAGGCCCAGGGTTACAAACTGTCCTTTCTGGACCCTGCAATTTGAAGTCTAATACATCAGTCACCTGTCAGTTAATGGGCTGGATTCCATACAATGGATCCCATGATTCAACCTAAGATATGACCCATACCCTTAAAAAGTTAAGACATAAGTTTAAATGAGGGGGGAAAAATGCACGCCAACCAATAATTAGGTGTTACATGACGATTTAGCAACCACAGGAAGACAAATGGTCTGGAAAGAGACAAGGGAAGCAGTTTCATAGCGCCTGGCCTGGGCGGGTACTGGGAGGCACCGCCTAGATCCCTATGGAATAGTGACAGACTTACTTCTGCCATGGCTGGAAGTGGGGCCCAGACGTCCCCCAGTTGCCAGTACTTTAGGGTAAACACATCTGTTAAAGAAAGCCGCCTTGGCCAAGGTCACAGGTCTTATTGACACAGCTGATAGACAAGAGGGCAGAAAAGTCAGCCCCTCATCCCAACTGGGATGATTTTGAAGAGCCACTCCAGGTCCTGAGCTCCCCGTGGGTCAGCTGAGGCTTCCCTTGAGGCTGTGCCACAGTTCATCTCCTTCCTCTGCCTGATGCTGTTTTCTTCCCTTCCCATTCTTTCTGGCATTTATCTCTAGATCCTAATATCTCAGAAGACCCAACATCCCAATAAACTCCCTGCATATGTTCTCCATCTCAGAGTTTGCTCTTTGGGAACTCAACCCATGACAATGTATTTTCAAATCACAAATCTGATTTTCAGAAATTCCTGCTTAGTGGCTTCGTGGTGGATTTAGTGGCTTTCTTCTGCACTTAAAATCAAGAACCTAACCCTCAACTTGGCCCATGAGACTCAGCAAGACCTGACCCTTCCTACAACCTTAGCATGCACTTCAGCTGTCCACGCTCATCCACACCAGTCACTAGCCACACAAAGTTCCTGAAGTATAGCAAGCATTGTCAGATGACTAAATGTATGATTGAATGAATAAATGAATTGAAGAAAGATGCCATGATTGTCCTTCCTTAAGGCCTTCCCCTTTCTTTCAACCATCTAACCCAAACATCTCCCTTAATCTTCTCTAGCCCTCATGCTTTTATAAACCCTGTTTGTTTCCTCCATCTGGCTGACCACAGTTTGTAACTCTATACTTCTCTGTGTGATTTATGTATTTCATGCCTAGCTAGCAACTCTTTAATTTCCAGCTAGACCATAAGCTCCCAAGGGTAGGGACTTGACCATTTCCCTGCCCATGGCTCTTCAGGACCCAGCACATTGCTCTGCCCTCACCAGGAGCTCAACAAATGTTTTCAGAATGAAAGATGAAATCGCCATGGTATAAAGATTAATTTTGGCATTGTTGGAACAGACATCTATGGGAGGTTGACCTTGAAGGATAAGGATAGGAAGAGCTGTATGCATTGTTGGAAGCAGGATGGAGAGTTCCAGGCAAGGAAGAATGCTGCTGGGAAATCAGATAAGCTAATGTGGGCAGAGTGATAGCTAAGGCAAGTGAGAGATCCCAGTGAGGGGAGAGATAGTAGGGTCTGGAATTACCAAACAGGGAGGAACCAGACTTCATGGAAGACTAAAGATAGATAGATAAGTAATAGGGGACTTCACTCAGGTTGGCAGTTATATCCCCTCTAGACCAGAGAAACTGCTTGGAGCTGTCACAAATACTTTTCATAACTGGACATAGAGTAAATTTTAAAATGCATCTGTAAAACAGAAATGATATGGTACTAAGCCAATGCCAAAACTCTATTTAGAAAAATCCTGATCTCTGGGTGCAAAAGGAAGAGTCTCCCAGCCCTATACTCTATCCATACAACAAAGCTCCTGGAGGCAAGAATTGTATAGAATACCATATCACCTCCATGCCCAATCAGTGTCCCTTAAAGAATGCTCTAAAAGAAGGAAAATTCAACTTCCCCAAGTGGAGAATTCTTGATATTCTCACAAGCAGTGGGGACAACCAAAGCAATAGGCTGAGTCCCCAGTCTTGGGGGTTGTTCATATGAAACTTAACCCCACAAAGGATAGGCTAAGCCTACTTAAAATTAGGCCTAAGAGTCACCCCCAAGAGAACCTCTTTTGTTGCTCAGATGTGGCCTCTCTCTCTCAGCCAACACAGCAAGCAAACTCACGGCCCTCCCCCTCTCTACATGGGACATGAGTACCAGGGATGTGAGTCCTAGCTACATGGGACCAAAATCCTAGAATGAGCTGGGACTCAGCACCAAGGAGTTGAGAAAATCTTCTCCACTGAAAGGGGGAAGAGAGAAATGAGACAAAAGAAAGTGTGAATGGCTGAAAGATTACAAACAGAGTTGAGAGGTTATCCTGGAGGCTATTCTTACTCATTAAATAGATATCACCTTTTTAGTTAAGGTATAACAGAGAGGCTGGAGGGAACTGCCTGAAAATGTAGAGCTGTATTCCAGTAGACATGTTTTTTGAAGATAATTGTATAATGATATAGCTTTCACAATGTGTCTGTGTGATTGTGAAAAACTTTCGTCTGATGCTTCTTTTATCTACCTTATGGACAGATGAGTAAAACATATGGATCAAAAATAAATAAACAATAAGGGAAACAAATGCTAAAACAAATTTAGTAGATTGAAAGGCTAGTGATCAATGAAAGGGAGGGGTAAAGGGATATGGTATGTATGAATTTTTTTGTTATCTTTTTATTTCTTCTTCTGAATTGATGCAAATGTTCTAAGAAACAATCATGATGAATATCTAACTATGTAATGAAAAATGGAATGTTCATATTGTATGTTGATTGGTTTTATTAATAAAAATTTTTTTAAAAAAGAATGCTCTAGGTAGGTGCACTGCTGGTGAAGGAGCCACACATGGCCAATAAGACAATGTTCCATAGCCCAGAACAAGGAATTATGGTGAATTGAAAGGTCCTGCTTCTAATTAGCACCAACATTATAGGGCTTCTGTGAAAAAAGAAAGATAATCCATGGAAGTATATAGTACTGGACTTTGCTATAAGCCCCCAAAAGTCATTAACCATCATTCTTACAAATGACAAGTAGGTGCATTGAGAGTGGAACAAAGGGTTTTCTTTTTCACTCACCAGGGGACCATACACTCTTTTTAGCAGGGGAAGGGAGAATGGAAATTAGAATGATAGAAGCACTGCAATTCACATTGTGGGTGTCCCTCCATGTCACTGGGGCACCAATTTTTAGGAAATGTCCCTTGAGCATGTGCTCACTAGTTTTGCCATGGGACCTGAGTGTGCTAAAGTTTGATGCAGTCTGGTATTAGCTTCCCACCGAAAGTGGGCAGGACAACAGTCTGGGCATCAGGTTGTTATGCTAAAAATTCATCTATATATCAATTTCTTAACTGTTGCCTCAATAAAGCTGCATAACAAATTGCCCCAACGGCTTTTAACAAAGGCTCATAACAACAATTATCTATTCTTTTTCACAAGTCCATGGGTCATTTGACGGTCATCTCAGCCATCCCAGGGAACCTCAGATCACTCCCAGCTCTGAATCTACTCCAACTGTTTTCCAAATTCAGAAGACATTATTGTGTATTGTCCATCTTCCAGGTACAGAGGTGGGGAAGACAGAATGAAAAGTCCAACTGGGAAGAAGACCTGTGCAGATTATTCCCCCACAGTGTATGATTCTGTCTCTGAGGCATATCCATGGGTCAGAGAGGAGTCAGGAAGGTCCCAGACAAAGTGAGCTACATCCTGAAAGATGATGGAAGCTTACTACAGAGCCAAGGAAAGGCCTTCTACACGAGTTCCTCAGCACATCCCAGTGTCCAGAGGTCCCGTGTGCTGGGACAGGTGATGGCATCTCATTTGCAGAATGCAGAGTGCTTAGGGAACCAGCAATAGGGGATGCTGGGGTGGAGCAGAGAGCCCAGGGACTCAGCTGCTGGAAGGATCTGGACCTTCTCCTCCAAGCCATGGAGAGTCATTGAAGGTAGAGATTGGTAGAGAGCAATTCTAGAACTCTAGAGCCATCTCTTTTCCCAGCATAAAATGCAGAGGGTGGTCCCTGGTATCCAATGGGGGAGGGGAGAGGATTTGATCCCATGTTATTACAGAACAGGGCTTCTCTTGTAGCAGGCTGATAACACTGGTGTGGAAGCAGCTGCTAGTTTGTAGGATGACAGCAGTCCCTGCTGCTACTTCACTTCTTCCAGGATCAACAGGCAGCTTTCCCATGAGCTGGACTCAACTACTGCTTACCTTTGTCAAAGGAGCTGGCCATCTACTTTCCCCAAAAACATTGCTGAGGCCTGCCTGCAACCAACTCTGTGTTGGGTACTTCTCTAAACATCCAATGCAACTCAACTCATCTAATCCTCACAACAACATTGTAAGGCAGATATTATAATTATTTTATAGATAAAAAGCCAGTAAAGGCCAAGCTGAGAATGTGCTTTTAATCATGTGGCTCTCCTACTGCACCCATTGCACCCATGTCTCATCCAATACCAGACCCCTTGGGGTGAGCTCTGCATGCTCAATGTAGCACTTAGGGTCAGTACTGCCCTACAGCCACCTTCCTAAGGCCCCAGGCCTCAGTGAATGACTATTTCATAGATGAAAGCATCTCCAAATCTCAAGAAAAGGCAACAAATATGATGCTCTCTGCACTAAGGATTACTTCTAATTAATGTTAAATTAGCAATATGTGTGATAATTTTAGCTGTGCCCTATCAGATAACCCATACATACCAAAACATTCAAATTTAGGGTAAAGCCAATTTTCTAGAAAAAGTCATGAGGTACCAAGATTTTCAGGCCTTCTAATGGGGGTTGGTTCTTTAACTTAGGAATGTGGGATTTGTGGCGGAAGAGCCACAGCTGCTCTGAGACTGTGCCTCGCATCTTGCAACACCTTGAAGTCTCTCTCGAAGGCCAGTGACATTTCGGTAAATGTTCATTACAGTGAAAAAAAATGTAATGTTCTTTTCCACCCTGCACCCACTTCTGCCTCCTGCCTACCAGGACAATCACAGGTGGAAACTGTACAATGAACAAACCTTGTCTTAGAAGCTCAGTTTGGAATCTGACACCATTTATTTCCCTTGATCCAAGGACAGCTTTCCATCCTATGCATAAGGAAACTTAAAAAATAAAAAGAGCCCACAAAGATTTCCCCTGCTGCCTGACACCTGAGGTCCATTTCAATTCCCCTCCCAGGGGACCAATCACTGAGGATCCACTTGCATTTTCCCTGGTATAGGGAGAGCTCATCACGGCTTGCCCCTCGCCAAGACTGATGAAAACTACTCCAGCTGTGTCCTTTGTATGAAAGCTATTTTGGGGGGATTTGAATAGGGAGCTAGCAAGGAATTTGAATCAGAGAATTCCACACCTGGAGCCCTAATTGTCAAGTCAGGTAGGGAAACTGGGGGAGGAAAGCTGGTAAAGCCTATTCTTCTCCAGGCTGGAGAACTTGGCCTTTTCTTTTCCTGGTGTATTCTTTAGAATCATGATCTTGGGTACAGGAAGAATGTCCCTCCCAGGCCCAGAAAGTGTGGAAAGGGTTTCTCCAGCCTCAGGGAAGAGTAACAGAATTGTTAACCTTCCAGAAAGCCTTGGGTGAATTCAGTTGTGATTGGAGCTAATCTCTATCTCAATCTACTTCACCCTCTGGTGAGGTCACAAAGAAGGCCTTTGCACAGTGTCTGGTTATTTCACAGATCTGCCTTTGTCTTCAAGGTCTCACCTGCCTTTGCCAAAGAAAAACTTACAGAGATCATCATTACCCAAAGTCAGATATTTCCCTGGTCTTTGTGTGCCCCCAAAAGAAGACCCTGAGATTATTGTATTAGTTAGGGTTCTCTAGAGAAACAGAACCAACAGGAGATATCTGTAAGTAATTATGAGAATTTTATAAGAATTGGCTCACGCTACTGAGGGGATGCACAAGTCCAAATTCCATAGGGCAGGCTGCAAGCCAGAAACTTCAATGAAGATCCTAGATGAATTTCCCAGGAGAAGCTGGCTGGCTGAAATAGAGATGGAAATTCTCTCTTCTGACTGCTGAAATCACCACTTCTTTTAACTTCTTAAACTGATTGGATGAGACCTCTCATTGCTGAAGGCAATCTCCTCTGTTGCAACCAATCATAGATGCCATAAGCCTACTCATGATTTAAGCCCGTGAAATATACTGAAAGTGACTATCAAACCAGTGCTTGCTTGACCAAACAGCTAGACACCATCACCTGGCCAAGTTGACAAATGAACCTACCCATCACAATTATTCTTAGGAGAAAGTGATTTATGCAGGAGGTAATGGGGAAGCCGAGTGAGAGAATGTGGAAGAAAAACAGGGAAGGCAGGAATTTCATTAATGAGAGGGTTGATCAGCCATTTATTGTGCTTAGCAGAAAGATTGTGCAGAGCACACTTCTCAGAATTGCCCCACCTAGAAGCAAGGACACCAGAGTCACTAATTCCCACCCTCATTGTTTTAGTATTGCTATCAGAGATGTGGGGGTAGGTTAGGTCTCTAGCTACTTGTGGCTTATCCACATCAAGGCCAGAGAATTACTTGGGCCAATAGGTGCATCAAGCCTTTGGCATGTGCAGGTATGTTTGCAAGAGAGCAAGGGATGTGCACGGGCAAGACAGCATCTGCTATTGTCTTTCTTTCTGACTTGTAAGATACTGCTGCAAGGTTGAATGAACATGGAAATTCAGGTAGCAAAGGATTTGGTTATAGCTCCAACCTATAGTCTTTCTGTACCTGAGCCCTAGTAGCTTCAATGAAGGAGAGAAAAGAAAGAGTGATAGTGGTTCCAGGGGTTGACTTTGTGGACCCAAATCAAGATCACTCTTGCCATTCTCTTCCAACTAGCCCATTCCTTAAGCCCAGAACAGGCTTCCTCCTCAATGAAGGCTTCCCTGACCACCACATCCATAGGGTTCCCTACTTTCCCTCAACTCCCAGAGCTAAAATAGCAAAGGGGCTTCTATGTGGGCATCCATTCCAAGTGATCAGAACAGCTGCACATATCAAAGTCAGAGGCCACTTCCTGTCTCGATGGGAGAGAGATTAGCAATGCCTACCAGGTAGAAGTTAGGGCAACAGAAAGCAGTGTGCCCAGGATCCCTAATTAGCCTCTTTCTTAATAAAAAAAAGCAGAGTCCTGAGGAGAAAGGACCTTACTAGAACACTTTTTGTTTGTTTCATTATTTATTTTGAAATAATTTCAAACAAGACAGTTGCAAAAATAACAGACTCCAACATGTCCCAAACCAGATACTCAGATCCACCAATTTTTAACATTTTGCCATGTTTGCCATATCATTATAGCTATCCATCCATCCACCTTCCATCTATCCACTTCCTAGCTAGCTAGCTAGCTAACTGCTTATTTTCTAAACATTTGAGCACCATGCCCCTTGAACATACTTCTTCTGTGCACATTTCCTAAGAACAAGGGTGTTCACTTATGTAGACTCTCCCTAGAACACTTCCAGGAACTGCAGGAGAAGAGACTTACTTGGGGTAGGTGACTTGAGGTTAGAGGTGTTTCAATGTCCCCAGTTGGCACAGCTCAGCAAGACCCAGTAAGGATGTGTGCTCCAACACATGTGCAGTTGAACTGAGTTGCATGGACTTGAATTGAGGATGGCAAAGGGGGCAGAGAGGAAAATGGGAAGGTGTGGTGATCAACAGCTGATGAGCTCACAGTTTGGGCTTGAGCTGATCCCAAATCTAAGGCTATGTGAATAAAAAAAAAAAGGTGCCTCAGACTAATAATTTTATCCTCTTATGTCTTCTTCAACCCCCCCCCCCCAAACAATACAAACCAGATTTCTGCAGAATCTCTTCTTTGCTGCAAAAATCTAGGTTATTTTTAAGGAATGGCTGGGCAGGGCAAGGGGGTTTGGCTGTGAACTGAGCTCCCTGTGGTGCTGAATTCTAAGGAATTTCATCAGTCCTCTGTACCCTCCTGGGTGATATCAAGCCATCTTCTAAAGCGAAGCCTTATTTTTTTTTTTCCATATGGGAAAATGCATCCTTGATTATCATTCAGAATGTCCCCTGTTGCAGGGGCAGGCAGCCAGGCTTCTGGCCTCCCCATTTTGTTGGTAATTTACCTTCACACACCCAGGCAGCTTGCTGGAGGGGCAGAGGAGAGAAAAAATGCCCAGAAAATAAACAGAGAAAAAAAAATGTCTGCTTTTGCTTTAATTCAAAAACGAATAGGCAGAACTGCAGACCCGCCGAAAATATGGTTCCTATTCCTCTATTAAAACAGAGCTAGCATATTGAGGTTTAAGTAGATATATGCCTAAGAGGGCAGCTTCTTTTGGCTAAGAGAGTGAGGGTTTGTTTTGGTTAAGAGAGTGAGGGTTTGCCTATAACACAAGTCTAAAAACAAGTTGACCCAATCTGAGGGTTGTTGTACAAGACTGGCCTGAAGGCTTCAAAAATGTGTGAAAGGAAGAGCCAGGGTTAAAGGAAGGAGCAAGCCCAAAACAAAATACAGTGAGGGAGCTCTCTTTTTGCCTGAAATGGTGCTACTGGGGCAACTGGTGAAACCTGAATAAGGTCCATAGATTAGAGAATAAGTTTGTATTGGGCATAATTTACCAATTTTGATAAGTCTTGTGAAGTTAGATAAGAGAATATCTTTGGTGTTAGAAGACACATAGAACACTAAAAAAATTAAGAGTTAAGGGGGTTGGGAAGAGGAGAAAGAGAGGATCCACGAGAGAGACAGAGAAAGAGAGAGGCGAGATTAAGAGAGACAAAGAGACAGAAAGAGGATAACCAGAGAAAGAGAGAGAGAGAGAAAGGAAATGTAGCAAAGGTGGTAACTGAGGCAAAATGTTCACATTTGGGGTTTCTAGGTGATTTGTACTCATAACTTTTCTGTAAGTCTGAAACAATTTAAAAAGTTAAAAAATAAATGTCTAGATGTTCACATTTCAAGCAATACTCTTTCTCAACAGATTTTGAAATGGCTCAATATGATTCATATTTATAGATCATGCCACAAGCGTAACCCGTTTCCACCCTCACCACCTCTTATTGAAGCAAGTTTGCAAGCCAGGCTGCCTCCGCCTGGTATAAGGGGTGCCGCTACACTGGCTTCCTCACAAGTCCCACTGCTGCAGGAAGCTCCAGCTTTGGCCAAGACGTCACTGGAGCCTCCACAGTGCCAAGGGAGGGGGCTGAAAGGGGGGCTTACATGGCCAGAGTCTTCAGTCACGGAGAGGGCTCCTGCCTCTCATTGCCCCTCAAGCCCCTACTGAGAGATGAGCTTCATCACTCCACCAGCCACAAGGCTTGCTTCACACATTTCCTGATGGGACTTAGAGTTCACATGTGATGACCAGGCCCAGCATTTGCTTGCCAAGAACCCCGCATGTTGCAGTTGGGTATAACCCAAGGACAAGAGATGCCTGAGGGTGACTTGGAGTGGGGAGGGCTGTGCAGGAGGTTCTGGGTGGTAGCTGTGGGGGTGCTGCATGGAAGAGATGAAAGGAAGTCTCTGGAGTGCCTGGTGTCTTTGACCACTTCACAACCCCAGGCCCAGCTCTGGACATGGGGTCGTATTATTTTTTTGGCCTTATTGCTTGGTCTTTGGGTCTCATAGATAGAACCTGGCACAGTCCCTTCCCACTGGACTTGGGACACTTACATTTTAGAAATGAATCTCCAGGAGTTTGCAATTTCCCTGTTGCCTCACGTTCCCAAATCGTCTCCATCCCCACCTGTATGTTTTCTCATCACTGCTGACATGGCCCCTCCATGCACATGAAAAGTGCTCCCTGCAGGAGACTTTCTGAGGGTGGATGTGGTGTGGCCTGAGCCTTTCCTGTGCAGGGCTCCTGGCTTGTCCATCCCATGCCTATGTCTGTTCTCTCTGGGGAGGTGCCAAGCACTAGTTTGTAAGCTCAATTAGCACATTGGTGGGTTGGTGGCCTCCAGATGAAATGTCCCAGAGCAGAATTTGACCCTCTGTCGTGGTCTGTGGCTCTGATAAAGCTAATCAAATCTCACGCTTGATGACTCAGCCCAGTGCTCCAGGGTCTGGGAAAGCTTTCTCCCATGCATGGGACTCCCGGGATGTCTGCAGTTTACAGGCCACTGACTCCCATACTGTGGGAGATTTAGTATTTGGGTCTACCCATGCTGAAGGGGAAGATTCCAGACTGGGGACCAAAGAAGTCAACCCACACTGTCCATACCCTGCAATCTAGTCTGCTCTTTCCTCTCTAAGCAGATGTGGGTCTGTGCCAGGTGGGACGTCTCCTGGACACACATGCCTATTTCAGAAAGCAAGGGCAGGGAAGGCCAGGGAGGGGCTCTGCTGGACAAGAGGGCTGTTTGGCCCAGCAGGCCACATATTTCAGACATGCTATATTATCTCCAAATGAGGTTATATACAGAGTCATTTGTGTTTAAAGGGTTGTGCAAAGTAAACATTTAAAATATGTCCCACATTTTATGGCCTTATTTGGGCTTCTGTTCATTTTTAAATGTATGCCTTATGAAGTAGAATTATCCAAAGCATTGACCATCCTAAGAGCATCCCTGAAATGTCTGCACTCAGCACACACATACGCATGCACACACACACGTGTGCTCTCGTGCATGCACATAAGTGCACACATATATATGCACACACATGCACACATGTATAAACGGCATGAACAAATGCATGTATGCAGGCGAGCACATGTGTGTGCACACTGAAATATGAACAGACATGCTCATACGGCCTTCCTCAATTAGCTTCAGGTTGTTTTTGTTCACCCACTGAAACGTAAAATGATAGCAACTATTCCTCGTACTGCCTCTTTATTCTATTATAGACTCCTGGGAAGAAAGGTTCTGCTTTTCCTTGCCTTATACAACTCCAAGGAACCAAGACCTTTTTAAAGTACAGGAACATTTGAATTGCCTTCCAAGCAAATATCCCCTTCTTTCCGCACTGTGAAAGACCCCATCAAAATCCATCTGTGTGGTGATTGTAACATACCTGAAAACCTAGCACAGACATCCTTTCTCTGCAGCACAACTGGTAACCAAGGCTACCTCCCTAGCCAGAGGCAGAAGACTTTCAAGAGAGTGCCTACATCCCAAGATCCAGGGTTGCTGCATATCTCTTGCCCTGGGAGGGGGCAGGAGGCATAACCAGCCCTGCATAGCGTGTGGGTGGGGCTAGCATTGGGGCCGGGGCCGTCAGCTCACATTTTGTGGCTGATGTGGAGATGTGTCTCCTGGATCCCCCTTGAGGAAGGACTCTCTGCCCAGCTGTGGACTCCGTCTGCTTTGGGTGGGCCTCACTGCAGAATGCCGAGGTGCAAATGTGAATGGGAACATGACATGGTTAGCAAACATGCATTGGTAAGGCCTGAAGCCATCCACTTTCTCATTGAAAAGAATGACAGCAAATAAGGAAAGGTATTCAAAACCCTATCCCCAGTAATAAAATTATAAATACACCAGTATATGTCCTTCCAGTTTTTCTCATGCTGGCATTTACACAAATGCTTTTTGTAACATACCTGAAATGATATGCACCACCCACTGATTTGAATCTTGCTTTCTTCCCCTTAACATTTTAACGAGCATTTTCCCATGACAAAATGAAGATTTTTTTCATCAGAGCTGAATTCTGATCCAACGGAGAAAAAGTTTTGCTTTTGTAAATTATTTTCATGCCTTGTCCTTTTCTGTGGCCAAGACATAGCTCAGTTCTGTCATTTATGTGAGAACAGATAGTATGGAAAGGAGGACTAGATTGTTGGAGTCCTTGTCTCTTCCTGTCACCTTCTAATTAAGTGGTCCAGTCACCTGGCTTTTCTCGCCTCGGTAGCCTCCTCATAATGGGGTAAATTGCACGTCATTTCCCTAAAAGTAGTCAGGTCATTTGCTCTCTTGGGATCCCCACTCTCGTTCATTCATGCATTCATTCAGAACACATTTATTAAGATCTTAAGCTTGTACCAGTGATAGATACTGGGTTACAGTGGAGAGTGGAATTCAGTCCTTGTCCAACCTCAAGAAAACATGATCCTTTTGGTTGACTAAAGACAAGAGAATCATCGTGATAGAGAAAGAAGGAATATATCATTAATACCTAATATTGGATCTGTATTGATGAAATTCTTTTTTACTATGGTGAGAAAGCTGAGACCTGAGGAGTTTCCGTGATGGGCTCCAGGGCTCACAGTTAAGACAACCAGTTTGTATACCTTATGATTCAATTTCCTTAGTGAGGGACAACTACTTATAACCCATGAATATTGCTTATGTATTTAGAGCACCCATCACGCTAAGAAAAGTTTTTTCTCAAAATGTGTTCCATGTCATATTTCATGACATCAGAGGATAAATAGATCACTGAAAGAAAGGACCAAGTGATCAAATAAGTCTAACCCATGCTGGTTTAAAAAGTTAAGCAGGATTCTTTCCATCAGGACTTGTAAGAGCTCTAGTATGCAAGAGATTCCGTGAGACTGTCAAGCGGAGGGTATGCGCATCTGTTTTCAAAAACTCTGTCACAGGAAACACAAAGCTCAATTGGGAAACTCTGTTCTGTAATTGCACTGCCCTTTCACAGTTAAGCCTCTCTAATTCAAACAAAATTGCTGAAAATGCCATCTGAACGACAAATTGTTTCTACAGAAATCATCATGATTTTTTAAGAATAAACAAAGTGTTCCCCAGTTTGAAATCCAGCTGCACTCATTTGATTAATAAAGAGCTTTTGCAACTAAAAACACCCACCATGGACGTATTAGGACTGAGAAAAGTAATTTACTAGTATCTTAAGTAGATTCCACATGTTCTCAGAATTACATTTTATACTACTTGTTTTGAGACTATGACTTGTTCCCCAATAGCCATGTTCTCTTTTTTACTATTCGTAATAGAACTCCCACCCTCCAGACATTTCTTGTTTCCTCTTGTAGTTAGATGTGGCCATGAGATTATGTTTGGGCAATTGAAATTGACCATAAATAACACGTGCAAGCTTCCAAGTCTCATCTTTCAAAGGAAGTGGCTTGTCCTGATGTCCTCCCTTCCCCTTTTCACTGGCTAGAACAAAATGAGGTGATAATGGGCTCCCTTTGAGCATGTAGTAGAGATAACAATTCAGGGGCTAGTGGAACTGGAAATTGAAAGGAACCTCGATGCTAATTCTCTTCCATATCCATTTCCATTTACTCCTCTTGGTAACAGAATGTTCCTCTCTCCAATCTTAGCACATGGTTACCCAGCCAGAGACCACATTTGCTAGATCTGGGTAGCTAAGGGTATCCATGTGACCAGGTTCTGATCAGTGGGTTGCAGCAGAAGTGACAAGAACCACTTCCTGGTTGTGAACTTAAAGGAAACTGCATGCCTTCCACTTCTTCCTTCTTCTTCCCATAACCTAAGAGTCAGCTATGGCAGTTGTGGTGAAACAACTTCAACCCTGTGGATGAAGGCACAACCCAGGAGACAGTGGACCAAGACACACAGGGTCTGGGTTCCTAGACTGTTTGGGGAGCAAAGCCATCCAGGACCACTGAACAACCTACCCAGTTAGACTCATACGTGAGAGGAAATTAAACTTATTTAAGCCACTCTAGCTTGATCTCTTTTAAAGCATGCACAACAATATCCTCATTCTTCACACGTTTTATGATTATTTTTACACTGTTACATCTGGATCCTTTGAGGCTGGTTTATGGATGTTTGTAAACTTACTTGCAACCATAAGAAAAAATCAGCTATTGTCACTGAAATCATGGCAGCCATATAATCTTTTCGTACTTCAACTCAAAGGATACACCATATACATATTTTTTTTTAAAGCTCAAGCATACCTCTGTTGAATGTAATATCCATTTAAATCGTTGTAAATGATCTCTGTGAGTACAACCTCAATTTAGTGTTGTGCTTTTCCTTTCTTACTTTCCCTTTCTCTGGATCTCAAAAGAGGTTTAAATGTTACAAAGTTGAGCCAAGCACTAATGAGGGCTCATTTGAATTTTTCTTCCTCTGTTATTTAGCCAATTTTTCCTTCTTGCAAATTAAAGCTGATATGGTGCTTTTTTTCTCTAATAACTGGTTCATATTCCTGAAGTTATTTTTTCTTGGCTCATCAGAGTAAACTGCAGCTGCTGGACAGCTCATAAATTCCCTTGGCTTTTTATTTAATTCTTCTTTTATGTACACAGGTTACCCAAAGCCAGTTTTCATACTAATTGGTCCCCCTTGCTTTGTGTGCCTTTCAAATTAGAAGCATTTCTATTTCCCTTGTTTAAAAAGTAAGCTGAAACATCATTGTAAAGTATTATGCAGATGGGAGCATTTGGAGGTCAGTTTCTTATTTCCACAATTCTCCGTAGAACTCAGTGTATTCAGAGACAAGTGTCTTTCCAGTCAGCGGGGACCTTGCTTATGAGTAGAGGGTGAAAGAGTCTAATTTCAAACCACAGGATTTTTCACTCCCGCGTTCTGTTTAGCAACATAAAGACAGCGAAGTGTGAGCACAGGTCTTCCATTTTATGGCATATATGGTATAATTCTTCCCTTCATGGGATGGCCACTCCAGACACCAATCAGATTTCTCCAGGAGACTTTGCGCTTAAATGTTTTGCTTCATAGTTTTGGCTTTCTGGTTGCTTTGTGTGCTGAATATAATGCTTTGGAGCACAACTTCCTCCTTCAGATAAATCTATAAAAATTTTCTCCACATACAAAGGGAAAAGCATTAGTCACAGTTTTTAAAATGGACACAGCCCTCCATGGTGGATGCTGTGCCGTGGTACCCAGATGTTCCTTTGGCACCGAGGGCTTTTGCCCCTAGCTGCTAGGCATGTGGGTGCCTGACCACCCTCAGCCAATTGTGTGGCGTAAGGACTTGAATGTTATTTCATGCTCTGAACCTGTTCCCTTACCATCTCCACCATGGGCAAGCAAAGCTTCCGGCTTCTCCTGAAGCCCCAGAAGACAAAGGCTAGTATGCGGTGGCTTCTCCTTTCCAGTTGAGAAGCACCCGTAGTCTCAACTCCCCAAGCACAACTTCACCTTCCTCTGATCCCCTCCCTGCCTCCTCTGCCCCACAAGAGTCCCATGCTTCCTGCAAAGATAGCGTGACTGCACATTTCTTCACTGAGTCCTCCTGCCTGTTGCCAAATGGTGTCCCCCAGGAGCCCCAGAGTTGTCTGTACCTCAGACCCAACAACCTGGAGCTTGTATACTCAGCAAAGGGCCTTGGAATGTTTTTCTACTGGGATGACTTTGTGTCCTGTTGGTTCAAAGACTATGGAGCTCTATCTGGTCCCTGGTAGCCTCCCACACTGTGCCTGGCTTTTTCTGCATTTTGCAGGTGGTCTTCATATGCTCTGACCCTGACTATTGGCCTTTTCTGATTTTTCTGTAATGAGATTTTCTCTTCTGTTTCTTGTTTTCTTAACGTTTTCAGGCAATTCTAGGACGACAAGGGAGTCAGAGTCTTCCTGTCTCCTTTTACCATCTATAACAAGAGTATAGAATGTACTTTAATGATGCAAGGATCAGGTCTGTACTGCAACATATAACCCACCATGTCAAGTGTATTTCAGATTGCATGCATTAATCTTCAGCACACTGTGCAACAGACATGTTACTGTCTGTTTCAGATCACGTGTTAACCTTCAGTGCACCATGCAACCTGACATGTTACTGCATGTTATAGAGTACATGCATTAACATTCAGCACACTGTGGACATGACTCCCAGGGATGTGTACCTTCCTGGCAACATGGGACAGAGATCCTGGAATGAGCTGAGATTCAGCATCAAGGGACGGAAAAAAACCCTAGAATGAGCTGAGAATTAACATCAAGGGATTGAGAGAACCTTCTCGACCAAAGGGGGAAGAGTGAAATGAGACTAAGTGTCAATGGCGGAGAGATTCCAAAC
>PVIY010004772.1:0-58687 GCA_004026745.1 Myrmecophaga tridactyla
TTTTTCTTCCATGTGAATATCCCATTATTGCAGCACCATTTGTTGAATTTTTTTGTTTGTTTTTGTTGGTTTCTCTGTTTGTTTGGGAAGTGCATGAACTGGGAATCAAACCTGGGTCTCCCTCATGGCAAGTGAGAATTCTACCACTGAACTAGCCTTGCACCCCCTGAACACTATTTTTTAAAATTAGAAAATCTAGATTTGTAAAGTACAATAACCAAAGGATGCAATGGGAAGACTAAACTATGTTAGAAATTTCTAAATAACCAATGATATTAGAAGAAATTACAGTGGAAGTTTTATAATATTTAAGCTAAACAAAGATAAAAATATTACATAGCAAAACTTTTGGAATGCAGCTAAGAAAGATATTTCATAGGCAGTCATACTAAGATTTTGCTATTTAATTCCTCAGCAGAAATATAACAGGCTCACCTCATCCATGCACATAATTCATGAACTGCCTTCAGAGCTTACAGAAGATGCAACTTCATTATACAGGTTGCAAATATATTTTTCTGCCCAGTTTTTGTTTAATTTTCTGATAGGATATCTGTAATTAGCTCATAATGTAGTAACCTTTTGAAATAAATTGTAGTAATCAACACTGATTACAGGCTTCCAGTTCCTGAAACTCTGTAGTTGCATAACAAATTATAAATTGGCTTGTGAGACCTTAGGAGACAGAACTAGCTATAAGTAGAATTTAGCTTCTAAGGAACAGCTATCTAAGACATCAGATGTAGGAATGTGCTACTTTGGAAGTTACAAAAATGTTATGAATAGAATTATTTATGTAGCCTGCAAAATTACTTCATAGGGTGTGTTGAA
The DNA here is from genome assembly GCA_004026745.1 of Myrmecophaga tridactyla. NCBI lineage: Eukaryota > Metazoa > Chordata > Mammalia > Pilosa > Myrmecophagidae > Myrmecophaga > Myrmecophaga tridactyla. Next base: position 832 of record PVIY010004772.1, read on the forward strand.
AGAGGCCTTCTAAAATGGGTACAATAGATAGCTTGCCTTAAGACCTCTTTACAACAATAATCATGTTTTTACAAAAATCAGAATAATAGCACAACTTTACCATATTCCAGTTTAAAATTTACCACTTTTTCCCTTGTACACCAGTTTTATAACACAGCATTCTACTTATTAATATACAAAATGGCCTCAAGGCCTTTTAACATTTGCTGCAACTAGTACCACCGGTTTGTTCTCATTATAAGGGCTTGAGGTCCTCAAAGGGGACTAGAGAAATTTGACATTAACTAGAAGGTCAGTATATGAATTCCTATATGAGTTTCTAATGAATGAATAAAAGTTTCAAAGTTCAACTCAACCCAATTCGCCATCTAAGAAGGCATTTGGTTCACAGACTTTGTGTTTGCAAATGGAACATATGACAACCCAAACTCCATCTTTTATTGTCAAAAAGTTATATTAATTATGAAAAATAAATCCACTGGAGAGAAAACTCATGAAGAAAACATGGTGATGTATATGGTATCTTTAAATGAGGTCTCAAGCTTCAGAATTGACTGTGACTGCAAAACCATCTCAGTGAAAGAGATCAATATTCAATTTCAGAAAGATAATGCAATACTTTAGGAGAAAAAACAAACAAACAAACAAAAAAACGTGTTCATCAGATACTATCCAAAGTATAAGATTTTGGAATACAGAATCAAACCTTGAAAAGTAAAATTGTTAAGAAAGATTTGTGGAGACAACCGTGGGATTAAAGACTACTTGCTAAAACAACTGAAGACCCTAATCATTGCCAGGTCATTCTGCATCTCTTAGCCTCTCCCATAACATTGGAGGCACTAAAGATCTAGCTCCAGAATATTGAACAGTCAGCCCAAAATGAGCTGCCTCTTGAAATGAGACACAGGGTTATTCTTTACTATTGGAAGCCAAATCCTTCCTTTGGTGATTCCAAATTTAATATTGAAGAAAGGAGAATCACTTGGTTCACGTTTTTAAATGGCTTTGAGTCATTCCAAGTAAAACTGGGCATTGCCAGGGTGATGTTAAATAAATGGTACGAGGTAGAGGATGATTTGTTTAAATAGTTTTCAGATTTAAAGAGAGCAGATGTCAGCAGCAAGCATCTTTTTTCAAGATACACAATGAAGCACAGCTAAAAAAAAATCAGCCACAGGATCTAGAATTTCAGGCATAGAAGGGGCTTTAGTCATTGGCTGGTCCAATTTTCTATCTGGAGCTTAACTTCCACCACAAAACTCTGATGAGCCAATTACCAATTCCAACCTACAATGACAGAGAGGTTTTTATGTCCCAAAGCAACAGTCTGACCTTTATGAATCTTTGATTTTTATGCTGCTTTAACCAAATTTATTTTTTTCGGAACTATTACTGATTGTTCATATTTTTAGAATTAAAATCTCCACATATTAAACCTAATGCTTCTTCCACAACTTAGAATCTACAGGCTTCCTTTCTCAGTGCTAAGAATCTTCAGTCCACTCAACCCTTACCATGTACATTGCACACACGAATGCCTCTCACCACCTTGTGGTTTCCTCTGGACTCTTTCAGGGTCTTAAAGAAACCTATCTTTCCTAAGGATATCCTTAAAGAAGCAGATCCATAACTCAACACAATCCTTTAACCAGTACACTGTCAATTGTGCATTAGGCATAGGGTTCTAGTTCCCAGAGTTCTCTTACAGTGGCCACATCCCACTTGAGACAGAGACAAATCTCATTTTCTTTTTCTCTCTGACTCCCCGCAGTTGGGTGGGGCCATGTGACTGAGTTCTGGCCAATGGAAGATGGGAGGAAGTCATATATCCACTTTTCAGTCTGGCCTAAAATTGCTAAAAGCACATGTCTCTTGAACCTTATTTTATGGCTTAATGGAAATCTCAAAGGACCTATAGGATGGCAAAAATATTAAGTGAAATGAATCTAAGTCCCCGAGTAAAGCTAAAGAGAAGAGATTCCCTATCTCACTGCACACTGGCATTAGACTGTTAAAAGAGTGAGAGATACACAAATACTGTGTGAAGCCTCTGAGTGTTTGGATAAGCTTGTGACACTTGAACTCAGGCAGTCAAACTCAAAAGAGCTCACACCTTAATATACATAAAAGGGTAATAGAAACTAGGAAACGATTATGACAATGCTCAAGTGATACGTTAATTGACAAACCTGTTTTTCTTCACTTGTAATAGTTGGATCTCTCAAGAGATAAGAGCAAATTGTGGTTTCTTACTCCATATTTTTTTATTCATCTCTCCAGATTTTAGATAAAAGGAACATCAGACACGAGGTTTTTCACAATCACAGAGTCACGCTGTAAAAGCTATATCTTATACTATCGTCTTCAAGCTCAACAGCTTTAGGCGTAAATTATGTTTTCACTCCCAATGTTCTTGATATTTCCAATGTCACAACATACTTTCTAATAATAGAATTTGGGACAAAAAACACTGGGAGGCATTAAAAACCCTACATTAGCACCAAAGAAATCAGCAGTTATTATGACAGAATCACTATAACAAAACAACAATGTCTACAAAAGCTTTTCCACTTACCACAAACTTTACTTTGCTGTCCTTCAATACAACTTCACTGTTTAAATGAAACTATTGCTCTCAAGTTTCCTTTTCTACCTACATATGGAAACTTTTTCACATGTGGCAGTAAGTTAGTCTTTCTTCAATATCAGCTTCACTTCTGTGGTTTTCTGCACATTGGTTGTAGGTTTCCTTGTGCACATAGCCTGCTTGGGTCAACACTCTGTATGGCTGATGTTGCCAATTATTTTAAGCTGTAAACATAAATTTTACACATTAATCTAAATTTTGCAGAACACTTAAGAAGGGTTCAAAGTATAGCAATGGGCCACAGCATATGTAGTCAGAACTAACGAACTGGTGAACCTTTATTTCTAGGGAGGAGATAAAACAAGATTCATATCTTTTGTTTTCTTTATTGAGTAAATTGTTTTTGCACTACAGCTTTTGAGGTAATATGGAAGCAGTCCCTCTCTAAATGTCACTATGATCATATGTAAATATGATCAGTTTTAGCAATTGTATATATATTTGTGTGTGTGTGTCTGTGTGTGTGTATAGGCATGTATACACACGCATGTTGCTCAAATGATACATGTAGAGTGGCTAAGATTGCAATTATTTTGTAACAGACATTTCAACTAATTTCTATGACATTTGGATGCACTTACTGTCTGCTACACCCTTTCTAAGGAATTGAAGGGTTAATTTCAGCTACCATCCAAGCTCCACTGGGTGCTGTATCTCATCCATCCCATTAGTAATACCTCTCATGATTCCCAGCAACCACTCCAACTATCTCACATTCTGGAAATGTGTTTGATCTTCACAGGCAGTTGTCTGACTTTGATTGATTAATAATATAACTAAGGTCTTCAAAGAGATCCCAAATTAAAAAAAAAATTACACATGACTATACCTCATCACACAACTCCTCCTTCATTCTATGTAAATACCCATAACCAAACCACATCAAACTATACAGACTTCTCTTTAGGCTATTTCCTTTTATCAGCATGCCTTGGCATCTCCCTATACCTACCTCGAATGCCCTCCCCCACTCTGCTTTATAAAATCCCATTTATTTTCCAATGCCAGCACAATGCCTCCTCTTTTGTGAATTTTCCTCTCTTCCCCCAGTTAGAAATAATTCTTACATCCTTTATACCCTCACATTCTTTTGTTTGTACAGCTCATATAGCAAGACTTACAGTAGGTTTTCATGTGCAAATTTGTCATTCTTACTGGATCATAACCTTCTCAGCAGGAGCAGGAATCACATTTCATTCCTCTTTATATGGCCCAAAGGAATTGTATATAAATGTGCTCAATATATGCATAATGAAGGAAGTGAATGCACGGACAGGTGTGAATGTGTCAGAACATGCATTATATTTTAGTATATTAAACTTTCATGGAGAGAAAAAAAAAAGCCTAAAAATGACAACAACAAGGCCAAAATTATCAGAAACATGTTCAAGCTGAATTAGTAGAAACTGAAATATTATCTCTTACTTAGTTTTTCTGTAGGAAATGCTTTTATTGTAATAATTAATTCTAAGACTCAAATGTTTAAAACCCAAAACCCAAGCTATTAAGAAGAGAAAGATAAATACGAATAAAATAAGCTATAGATTGCAAAGTACGTTAAATTCAAGAACACAATGTCCTCTTTAGTGAGTGTGTATTTGTGTTTGTGTGTGTGTTGCTCTATTTGACAAAATAGTTTGTATACAGAAGTTTAAAATGATGCATATTTCAGAAATGAAATAGTCACTGTTTAAAAACAAATTAACGAAGGAACAAGGGTAGTTCAGTGGTGGAATTCTTACCTGCCATGCAGGGGGCCCAGATTCGATTCCTGGCCCATGCACTTCCCCCCAAAAACAAACAAACAAGAAAAACAAACAAACAAAAAATTCAACAAATGGTGCTGCAATAACAGGATAATCACATGGAAAAAGAATGAAATGTGACCCCGGTCATACAGCATACAAAAAAAAAATGAACATATTTGAAGCATCGTTAGTATTAAAAAGGAAGTTATAAATATATTCCCCCATATTGGAAGCTAAGTATCATTTGTATGGGCACTTGTCTAACTTTGCATTCCATTAAGAGCAGACAGAGACAAGGATTTGAGCAAAAGTAGTTGATTTGCTAGGTTTTCCCAGGAAGCACTAAAAGATTAGGGGAACAAGTCAGGGCCCTAGAAATCCAATAGAGAATACAACCATGTATGGGTTACTACTGCAATCAACTGAGGCTCATTTTCTCTGGGGCCCTTGGAGAAACTGAGTGAAACATGTCTCCAAATTTTTCCACTGTTAGGTAAATATTCTGTAGATATTTATCCTCCAACTTCAAGCCCTCAATGGTGGAGAGTTGCTCTGGGGACATGAAATATCCAGCAGGCCTTTGGGCTAAGCTGAGCAAATGCTAGCGGCCAGAGAATGCCTTCAGATAAGAGGTCAGCTGCCTGAGGGAGAGCTACAGGAGGGTCACAGCTGAGAAAACACAAGTAGAGTACAAATGGTATTTGCTGCAGAATTGTGGAATTTTCAGTTTTCCCATTTTTCAATACACTTAAATGTACATTATTATAAAGCATTAAAATCCTATTACTTATATTGAGCTTACCATCAGGAATTTTATTTATGTAAATATAACTATTTACTTATATCAATCTGTGAATATCTACTTAATATAGCAGTTCCATAGTTTTAAATGGTAAGTATATGATACAGAGAGAACTTGAAATACCCTCACATTTAATACTCATGCATGACACATGTGAGTTCCTTGGTTGATTCAACTTGTACTTTTCCTTCTCAGAAATAAGACTTTACTCACATGGGTCCTTGAGCAAAATTACCAAAGCAGAGAACTGTACAATCATACACTAAAAGAATGATTTTTAAGAATCTCTGTCAACTAAAGAGAATTGCAATGAAAATCTACATTGCAAATTAAGTTTAGGGGAACATTGATATTAAATGCCCATAAATCATGTATTCCTTAATCGCAACCAATGCAAGGGATGCCTTATACACATGCATTTTGAATGCATAGTCTTTTCTTTTAGTTGACATGTCTCCAGCATTTATTTTCCCTTTACTATTCTTTGTTTCAAGTATATACAATATCTTTAAACCATACTACTGTGAGCTTATTCTATGTATTAAGTTCTAGAATTATATATTATAATTCACTATGTATCATGTAATGCTTTTTAGGTGCTAGGAATATAAGATAAGTAAGCCAAAATCCATTTAATTAATGATTTCAGAATTTGTGGGACAGACTGACATATTGCAAGGCTATAAAAGGAAGATAATCATGGCTTTAAAGATCCACAAACAAATGAGTCACAGGAATACAAACAGGCAGGGGATGGGTATTTCATCCTGGCTGGAGATTGACTAAGAGTTCACAGAGGAGGCATTTCGTTTCGGTCTTGACGAATGGGTAAAATGTCAAAGCATGGAGATAAGGAAAAGACGCCCCAAGGAGAGCCAATAACGTAATCAAAGGCATAGAGGCTTAATAGTTTACAGAAAATGGGAGTCTTGGGAATCATTTGCATGTAGGGACCCTGGTTGGAATGGGGAAAATATACCAAAAGCTATGTTGTGGGAGACTTCACATGAAATTTTAAGGCAGTTGCACCTCATTCTATCAGCTGTAGTGAGAAAAAAAAAGTTTTGGGGAAGTGAACTACATGATCAAACCTTTATTTTAGGAACAGCAGCAGCTATGTAACTACTCAGATTTAGCATGGAAGTCATAGATGGCAACATTAGACAGAGTGGGTGGGTAATTAGAGACAGAAATTGAAAAATGGTAGATTTACTTCCCCATATTGTTGTCGGTTGTAGTCATCCTATTAGAGGCAAAAGGATCCTGAACTACAGCAGTACCAGTGGGGATTAAAAATACATTTAGAGGTAAAAACACCGATGTGGGATGACCTTTAGAAAACAACTGACTCGTGTGAGAGTAGATAAGCCCAGCTTCCTAACCTTGCATTAGGACAGATGGAGAGCTGCAGAGCTCTTCTGTGGGATCGAGTTGAGGCTTGTACTTTGTATAAAATCACATTCTCGCTTGATCCTTCCCTTTTCCTATGTTGCTCTCCCCACTCCCTTATATATATTTTTTCTGACATTGCATCTTTAATCATTTACACATGGAATCCTCATTTCAGTGTCAGTTTCTTCTTAAGAGAGGGCATTTGAGATTGAAGGTTTTGATGGCAGTAACTAAAATAGGAAACATGGTTACTAACATCTGGTTTGCTTTGTTTTAAATACCAATGACTATCTCTTACTGATCTATTTTCCCTGGTAGAAAATTATTACCTCCTCTAGGGATTTGAAGTAAAAGGGAAATAGGCAAAGGTACCAAAACCTACTGTGGCCAAAGATGGATGACTTGGGTCAGAGTAGGGGAAATAATGAGAAAGCAGAGGAACTCTACCAATTGGAATTAGGTCTGACTTGGGTGCAGTCTTTATTCTATCTCAAAATTTTCCCGAGACCCTCACAACTTTCTCCTCTGTGAAATAAGGACATTGTGCATTACTTTACTGCTTATAGACAGAATCCTAGGTCCTTCCTGTGGAGACTGAATCTGTAAGTCTAAGAAGAAACGGGAGCACCTGAACTTTTAAGAAGGCTTATCCGCTGTTGTGATACTGTGGAAGTTTGGAACTGTATGTACCCCAGAAAATCATGTTCTTAAAGCTAATCCATCCCTGTAAGTCTAAACCTACTTTAAGTAGCACATTTTGATTAGGTTACGTCACCCTGAAGGCATGGCCCAGCATAGGTCTTAATCCTCTTACTGGAGTTCTTTATAAGAGAATGAAATTCAGACAAAGAGAGAGAAAGCCACTGATACGAGAAGCTGAAAGCAAAGGAAACTGGAAGAGAAAGGAGTGATCAGCAGACTCTGCCATGCCCCTTGCAATGTGGCAGTGAACCCAGGAATCGCTGGCAGCTGGTCTTAGGGAAAAAGCATTGCCTTCATGATGCCTTGATTTGGACATTCTCATGGCCTCAAACTGTAAGCTAATAAATTCCCATTGTTAAAAAACAGCCCATTTCACGGTATCCACTCTGTCAAACCAAAGCAGATACTGGAGGAATTAAAAGATCAGTAGTTCTCAGAGTTTGGTCCCCATACCAGTAGCAGCATCTTCTGGGAATTTGTTAGAAATGCAAATTTTCAGCCCCACCTCGACCTAGTGAATCAGAAACGGGGGGGTAGGAAGGATAGATGTTTAATCGGTCTTAGAGCTGATTCTGAACATACCACTATAAATTGATGAATTCAATAGCAATGCCTATAATTTTCTGGCCTTATTAAGAAATTAAGTTTTATACTCATAAATTTTCCATAAGGCAAAAATTTACTCCAACGGTGAAACAAGGTTGGGGCTATGAAAGTAAGCAGATTTGGGCTCAAATCCCAGCCTCTCCACATTAGCTGTGTTTATGCAAATCACAATCTTTCTGCATTTTACAATTTGAAAAATGTATTAAAGGGGATAATAAAGTATATATGTAGCAAATATAGAAATGTTATGCGACAGTTTAGCAGTGTCAGGAAGCGGTAAGTACTCAATAAATAATAATTTGCTTTGTTTTCTTTTTAAGGAAAAGCATTTATTTTAATCATTTTGAATAAGTAGATTTCTGAAGTATTTCACATTATTTACCGTATTCTAAAAGATCCTACTGATAATGAGCTCTAAGTCATGAAATTATATCATTTCTACCAGGCAAGAGAGTAAACTCATTTTTTAAATCGAAATAATTGTGAAATATATGCATTAATAATATGTGTTTTCAAGAAAAAATGTCATACTGAGTTATGGAAAATGTTTTTAGAGAGAACAGAAAGATAATTTTTAAGAGGAGAAAAGTAATTTTTCAGATAGTCAAGACAGTCAGAATATGAGTTTCAAACAGGTTTTCTGATAGCTGAAGTTAATGTAAGCGAGACTATAAAGTAATATGGGAAGAAGAAAGAGAGAAAGGAAGAGGATGGAGAGGCTAGCCAACACATTTGAATATAAAATCATCTAAAAAAAATCATCTAACATGGATGACACCATGGTAGATATTCCTTGACTCCTTGAAGACATGGTGTGGAAACTGGTGACTTTTGGTCGTTTTAATTTCATGGCTTTTTAGGGCCTGCTAAAGAAGAAGCATTAGTCATTTTCCTCTTCAAATTCACTCAATTGTTCTACTGTTTCTTTACAACTACACATTTAATTAAAAAAATCTGTTGCCACCATTAAAATTAAGCTACTATATTTTATTCAGTTTATTATGAGCAGTCTTCAACTAATTTTCTCTTTTTAATCTTTTATTACGTGGGCAACAAATAGTCAAGATATTTAGCATTACATGTAAAGGAAAAGTGAAATATTTTTGAATGTCTAAGAGGTGTCCTGTGAGTAAAATTAATTGGCTGTAGTACATGGACTTTGTGAAAATTTTTCCAACTGTCTCTAGTTAATTGTGAAATACGTCTTTTTCTTCTACATTTTTTATGCTGTTTAATTCACATCTATAATTCCAGAACCTAACATAAGGACTTGCACAATACAGGCAGCTTGTAAATATGATTTGAATGAATGAATTCCACATCGTCAAAGTTGAAAGAGAAAGGCCTCTTATCCTAGGTAAATTTTATGCTTGTGTGTGCATGTGGCCATGACAATTAATTTTTAAAATCTTATTCTGGCCTGTGATAGGTGCACAATTAATGATAGCTTACTGGTTTTCTTTTAAGGCAAAACCTTTATTTTAATCATTTTAAATAACTGAATTTCTGAAGTTTTCCCATTAGTTAGTTTTCTGAAAAATCCTGTTGAAACTGTACGAAGTTCTACTGATAAATGACTATAAGAAGGTGTGCCAGTTTGAAACTCTTGTGTACCCCAGAAATCCTTTAATCTTTAATCCTCATTCAAAATTGCTGGATGGGTTCTCTTTTATTGTTTCCATGAGGTTGTGACCCACCCAATTGTGGGCTGGTTTCCATGAAGATTTAGCTCCATCCATTCAAGGTGGGGTTGCTTACTAGAGCCCTTTAAGAGTGAACCTTTCTGGAAAAAGACTTGGAGCCAATAGAGCTCACACAGCCAGAGACATTTGGAGATGTAGAAGGAAAATGCCCCGCAGGGAAGCCTTATGAAATGAGAAGAGAAAGCTAGCAGACGTCGCCATGTGCCTTCACAGCTGAGAGAGAAACTCCAAACATCATCGGCCCACTCTTTGGAGTTAAGGTATCTTTCTCTGGATGCCTTAATTTTGACATTTCTGTGGCCTGAATTTACACTTGTAACTTAATAAATTCTACTTTTAAAAGCTGTTCCATTTCTGGTGTATGACATTCTAGTAGCTTCAGCAAACTAAAATAGAGGACAACAATATCTAACCAAGGTCTTATTCCTGTAACAAAATGATGAAATGATAGCCTCCAGTTTTATGATACCTTAAAGTACTTTCTAATCCCTCAGTGCTACAAGGGCATGAAGGCCAGAAATGTGACATTAGCTGAGCATCACCAGCCCCTTACCCCTACCCCTCTGTCTTGAATCCATTCCTATCAGGCTTTCATTATCCTCATTTCAAAGAAAATGCTCTTGTCAAGGGCCCTGATGGCATCTATTGTTAATATAATGGTCTTCATAAATTCTGCATAGCCAAACAGTTGAAACTATCACTTACCACTTGAAACAAAAATTTTTTTCCATTGACCAGACATTGCTCTTTCTGGGTTTTCTTTTATCATTTCTAATTCCTTCGTATTTCCTTTTCTCTATTTCTCTTAAGCTCATCTTTTATATCCCTGCAATCATTCCCTTGGTGAGTTTATCTATGTGTCATCTGTATATTGAAGACTCCCTAATTTTTGACTGTAACCTGTACCTCTCTCCTGAACCCTAGTCTCATATCCAACTGCCTACTTGGCAAATCCATTTGGCTGTCCAATAGGCATCTCAAAATGAATATATCTAAAAATGGACTCCCAACTCTATTGTCCCATCCAAGCTGCTCTTCCATAGTCTTTCTCACTTCAAATAAATGGCTATAACCCTGAAGATATTCTTGACTTCCTTTCTTTTCTTTCACCTTCATTCAACTTAATAGGCAAACCCAGTTATCTCTATCTTTAAAATATATTTGAAATTTGATCTCTTCTGATCACATCTATCACTAAGACCCAGATCCAAGCCACCATCAAATCTTACCTAGAATGTTGCAATGTTTTCTTAACTAGTCTGTCTGTCTGTGGTCTGTCTTTCACAGAGAGGTGGTGATCCATTTAAGATGCAAACAAAACTTTTTTGCTCATTTGTTTAAAACCTATTAAGGGCTTCTGGCAAAATTAACATAAAAAATAAGCCCCTAAAATGGCATATAAAATTCTCCTTCAACTTCTCTTTTCATACCTTCTGCCCAAATCACTAACTACTTTCCCTCTTATTCCAGTGCCCTTTGCTCCTTAATATTCATAGTGCGTTATCACTTGTTACCTCTGCTTGGAACACTTTTCTCTGGATATACATATGACTTATTTTCTTCACTTTTTGGTTCCTACTATAATTTTACCTAGATGAAATGGTAACTTCTCCCCTCCACACTTCATAGACACATAATCCCATCTTTCTCATCTCTATGCACTGATTTGTCACCATGTGGCATACATATTTACTTATAAATTTTCATACTATTTGTCTCTTTTTATAAGAATGGAAACTCCTTGAGGGCAAGGAATATGCCCATTTGCTCATTGCTGTATTCACAATGGAACATAGTAGCACTCAGGCTATATTTTTTGAATGTCTTATTGGATAAATTCAACCCAAATTCTTGATCACTCCTCAATTAATATTTACATTATTTCTTACAATGAGAATCAACTTAATTAATTGTTAAAGACACAGAAAAAGTCTTTCATATGACATTTTCTACTGTATGTAGAAGTTCTACTGTACATAAAATGCTATCAAATAGCATTTGTGAATAACATCTTTTGTGAAAGGAAGAATCAATTGATGTGGCAAACTTCATTATTGTTTCATACGACTTTTTGGGTGGGCTATATTCCCTAGCATAGATATTTATAATGGTTTTTTTTTGCCCTTAGACCAATTACTTAATTTTTGTTGTTGTTGTTTTTTTGAGTCATCAGTTCTACAATGAAAGTCAAAATTTCTAATTCTCAGCTTCAGTATTGAAACAAAATGAGATAATATATATAAGTGCCTTTCTCAGTGTCTGCTGTAATACAGGACCTTCATAAATTAATTTACACTTTACTTTCTCAACTAGGGATTAAGTCAATTACTTTGTGACAAATATAATCTGGAAACATACTACAAATATTACTGAGTACCAATTATATGGTAGCTTTTTATATGGAAATTCAAGAATGACTACAAAATGAAGATGTTATGGTACCTTCATTCAAGGAGTTAATAATTAATAGGGAGATGGACACATGATTCAAACTATCTCCAGCCTGGGAATATAGCACAGTATGATGGAAAGTATTAGCTTTTGAGTCAGAAGACATCACTCTGCATCCCAGTTTCATTATTTGCTAAAAAAATCTGTGCAGTGTTTTTACTTCTCTAAATTTATTTATAAACTGTAGAATTATAATTGCTAATAAGGATATAATTGGCAATGTTAGGAATATTACATTAAAATGAGTTAAAGAGTTTTTGGTAAATTGCAAAACTCTCCATAAATAAGGTTGATTATATTTCTTTTCTTTGTGCTCCCATTATATTCCCAGCACTATTTGCACTCATCTCATGTGATCACAATATTTAAGTCCCATCAGTGAGGCAAGAGTTCCTGGAGGGCACCGATTGTTTTAATCATTTTAGTTTTATTGAGGTTATTTATTAAATATTGAGAGAAGTAAGAAAGGAATGAAAGGAATATCAATAAATGTTATAAAAGAGGTATAAGACTAATGAAGGGAATAATAAATGTCAACTTTCAAAGGGATAAAAATAGAGAAAATCTCTCAGGGGTGGCATATTTCACTTGAGTCTTGAAAGCAGAATCAGAGTTTGACAGGCAAAAGATAAAAGAACAATGCAGGTACAGTGACAGTTCTTCAGCCTAGGTTTACAGAATAACATTCTAGGGACTTATAAGCTGCGTATATAGTTTTACGTGTTTATGCATTTGTCATATTTGCTAAGTTTTCATTGTCACAATCAAAAATTAAGAACTACTAAGGTTGACAGAAGATGAACAAAATAAAATATGCAACAGTCAGAGCAGAATAATTAGGTAGTAAAACTTAAGTTTTCATAGGTAGGTGTTTGTGCTCCCTCTATACTTTAGCATTTTTTTTTTTTTTTTGGCGTATGGTCCGTTCACTCTATATTTTAAAAAATGAAAATCTGGACTTTAATTTTTCTTCTTACTAAGTAATAGCATTTTCTTGTGTTTCCAAATTATAAGATTTGAAATCTGTTATTAAATACAATCTAAATAAAGTTCTGAGAGAAAGAGCAACAGACCCAATTATTCATTCGAAACTGTCCATTTTATTGATTCACAGCAACTCTTTGAAGTCTTCTTGATGCTCTGATTCTCACTGATTGTTAAACAGGATTATAGGTTTTTTATTGTTTCCGATGGAGTCCTGGCGGAGAACAACTGGTTACCTACGGTAATCTCAGCAATAAATATCAAGCTAAATACGGGCTATAGAACACAGTGTTTGAGAATAAGTTAGATCCTCATTTTAACAGAGTCAAAATTGTTCCCACAATTGAAATGGACAATTGTTACTATGCTGCTTGCACTTCAGAATGGCCTTTCTTTTTATTCATTTTTTTTTACAGTGAAACACCATTCTCATTTCTCCTTTATGTAATCCATTAAATTACTCAGAAGTTACATAATCCACCACATTTCATATCCACCAACAGGGGCATGCTGTCTAATGGAAACCCAGCCTCTTTCATATGTAAGGACTCCTCTGGGATGTGGTCTGCAGGACTCATTAGACTCTTCATGTAATCTTGGAATAGGAATCAGCAGCACATGGCTTGCTTTTTTTAGTAATGGTTTCATAAACTGGAAAGTCCAATTCACCTGGGTAGCAAGTTTAGGGAGAAGCTCACTGTCAGCCTCAGGTAGCCTCCACCCATAGAAACATGTTTTACCTAATTCCCTCTGAGTGAAGGTAAACCAAAGGAACAAAAATAATAAGCACAGTAATGACAAGCCTTCACAACTGTATAGCAATTTGCAGTTTACAAATTACTTTCACACAGTGTAACAGTGGGGAAACAATGGACTTTGGACTCAGAGAATCCCGTATTTCTGTAGTAAACACTAGATTAACTAGTGTAGTATTGGGAATTGATTGAAATTAAAAGAGAAAGAAAAAGTGAAAGCACAAGGTAAACCATGAGTGCTCTATTGAGGTTAATCATTATCATCATCATTTCTTTAAGGATGATACATAAGGGTATACAATTTCTCATTTACTAAAGACAGAGTTCAAAAAGCATTGTATTTTTGTCCTACAAAGATAGGTAAATATTAACTACGCAGTTAATTATTTCATGCCTTTTATTTTACAGAGGCAGTGCAGGCATACCTCATTTTATTGTGCTTTGCTTTGTTGTGTTGCACAGGTATAGATTTTTACAAATTGAATATTTGTGGAAACCTGCATCGAGCAAGTCTATTGCCATCATTTTTATAGCAGCCCATGTTCACTTTGTGTCTCTGTATCACATTTTGGTAACTCTTGCACTTCAAACTTCTTCATTGCTCACATCTATTATGGTGATCTGTGATCTTTGAGCTGGGATCTTACTCATGTAATGTTTTGGGACACCACAAACCACTCCCATATATGACAGAGAATGTAATTGATAAATATGTATGCTCTGGCTGCTCCACTGACTGGTGTCACCCCCCATTTCTCTCCTCTCCTCAGGCCTTCCTATTTCCCGAGACACAACAATATTGAAATAAGGGCAATTAACAACCCTTCAATGACCTCTGAGTGTTCAAGTGAAAGGAACCGTCTCCCTTGAAATCAAAAGCTAGAAATGATTAAGCTTCTTGAGGAAGGCATGTAGAAAGCTGAATTAGACCAAAAGCCAGGCCTCTTGGGTCAAACAGTTAGCCAAGTGAATGCAAGGAAAAAAGTTCTTGAAGGAAAAAAGTGCTACCCCAGCGAACACACAAATTATAAGAAAGCAAAGCAGCCTTGTCGCTGATAACGGAGAATATTTTAATGGGTCTGGATAGAAGATCAAACTAGCCACAACATTCCCTTGGGCCAAAGTCTAATCCAGAGCAAAGCCCTAAATCTGTTCAATTCTATGAAGACTGAGAGATGTTAGGATGCTATAAGAAAAAAGTTTCAGTTCATGAGCTTTAGTGCATGAGGTTTAGGGAAAGGAGCCATCTCCATAACATAAAGGTGCAAGGTGAAGTATCAAGGGCTGATGTGGAAATTGCAACAAGTTATCCAGATGTAGCTAAGGTAATTGATGAAGTTGGCACAACTAAAAGCAACAAGTTTTCAATGTAGAAGAAACAGCTTTTTACTGGAAGCAGATGCCATCTGGAACTTTATTGGCTAAAGAAGAGAAATTAATATCTGGCTTCTAAGCTTCAAAAAACAGACTGACTCTTTTGTTAGGGGTCAGGTACCAGGTAACTTTAAGTTGAAGTCAATGCTCATTTACTTTTCTGAAAATCCCAGCACCCTGCAGGATTATAATAAATGTACTCTGACTGTGCGCTATAAATGGAACAACAAATCCTGGGTGAGAGCACAAATATTCACAACATGGTTTCCTGAATATTTTAAGCCTGATATTGAGATATGCTGCTTAAAACAAAAGATTTCTTTCAAAATATTGCTGCTCTTTGACAATGCACCTGGTCACCCAAGTGCTCTTATGGAGATGAATGACAAGATTCATGTTCTTTTCATGCCTATTAAGATAACATCCATTCTGCAGTCCATAAATCAAAGAGTCATTTCAACTTTCAAGTTTTATTGTTTAAGAAATACATTTTTTTTTAGACTATAGCTCCCGTAGATGGTTCTTCCTCTGACAGATTTGGGCAAAGTACATAGAAAGAATCCTGGAAAGGATTCACCATTCTAGATATCATTAAGAACATCCATGATTCATGGGAGGAGGTCAAAATACCAACCCTAATGAATGACTTTGAGGGGTTCAAGACTTCAGTGGAGGAGGGAACTGCAGTTGTGGTGGAAATAGCAAGAGAACTATAATTAAAGGGGAAACCTGAAGATGTGACCAAATTACTGCAATCTCAGGATAAAACTTGAAATGACAAAGAGTCGCTTCTTATGGATGAACAAAGAAAGTGGTTTTTTGAGGTGGAAACTATTCATAGTAAAGATGCTGTGAACATTGTTGAAATGACAACAAAGGGTATAAATATTACATAAATTCAGCTGATAATGCAGCAGCAGGGGTTGAGAATACTGACTCCAATGTGGAAAGAAGTTCTACTGTACATCGAATGCTATCAAATAGCATTGCATGCTACAGAGGGATCTTTTGTGAAAGGAAGAATCAATTGATGTGGCAAACGTCACTGTTGTTTTATTTTAAGAAATTGCCACAGCCACCTCAGTCTTCAACAGTCACCTGAAGTCACACTGGTCAGTCACTGGGACCAGTCAGCAGCCATCAAAACTGAGGCAAGACTGGCAAAATGATTAGGACTCACTGAAGGCTCAGATGATGATTAGCATTTTTTAACAATAATGTGTTTTTAATTTAAATTACGTACATGAATTTTTTTTTAAACATAATGCTATTAGACACCTAATAGACAGCAGTATAGTGTAAACATAAATTTTATATGCACTTGGAAACCAAAACATTTACTTGCTTTATTGCAATATTTGCCTTATGGCAGTGGTCTGGAACCAAGACTGCAGTATCTCTGAGGTACTCCTGTATTAGAGGAAAGTAGGATAAAACTTATTTTCAGTAAGATGGCATTGTGGAAACACTGATGGAAACAGTTTTGGAAAAAGCCTTCTCTCTAACTGCAAAGATTTGTGAAGGATCAAACTAGCACCTCTGTTTATACATATTTTACATTTCTCATTGTCTAGACTTGAATTAAATAGTTAAAAATTAAAATGTCAAGGATTAGGAAAGAACAAAGAGAAATGGAAGATGGTCAATTTATAAAACCATGAAGCAATTATTCAAAATGTGGAAACAAGGGAAAGAATGAATGTATGTCTTTTCATTGTAATACTGTGATACTAACAAGCCTACCCAGGAATTATTTAATTATGTAGAGGCTTAGTCTTTTGATTAGGGTCCAGATTCTAAGAAGTTCACTACTAATTTTTATTTTATTTCATCAGGTAGAAATTAAAAAATTATTTCCTTTCAGTACAAAAGATAACTCCAAAGAATATGGTCTGTCCAAAGACAGATTTTAAGAATTTAGAAGAGATTTTTTATTTATCAGAAGGAGACAATTTGCAGATGAGGACACTCAATACCAAGACAAAATCACTCTGTTTTTCCCTGAGAAGGAAGCATTTTATTGTGACTGATTAAGCAAAAACAATAAGAAAAGAAAGCTTTGTAAGGGATGGAGTGCTAACTAACAAAGTATTTACTCCGCACAAAAGTTCTGGTTTCAGGAAAACCAAGACCCAGGTTCAAAGAACGTCAGAACATCCTAGCGGTTGTACAAACCTGGAGATTCTCAGATAGGTTGCCTTGCAAGTAACTCGTCCTAGACATGTAGTGGGTGATTTTAAGATGTATATATAGGTTAGCTCTTGCTTCAGTCTTTTATAGAGATGTCGGACTTTGCTTCCAATGCGTATGGACAAGTTGCCTCCAGGCCTTCACCAATTTAACTGATCTTACTGTCTCATATGACTCTAACTTGTTCTAATTTGTCTTTTCTGACAACTACATATAGTCTCTGTTCCTCAAATGCCCTTGGAACAATCCTATTGAACTTCTGAATTAAGCAATCCTTGCCATGTATTATTCTATATTCCTATGAGAATCACATATTAAAACTTTTTAAAATTATACTTTGATATTTTCTTTCAATTTTACACTTATATGTATGTTTGTTCCAAAATTCAAATAAACAACAACAAATTTTGCGAGTCTATATGACTTTAATAGGATTTGACCTCTATTTTGCATTTATATAATATTACCGATTTTTTTTTTACCTTTCTCTCATAGACCTGAGTGTTAATAGTTAGTGGCATTATTCACATAACTAAATGAAGTAAGGCAGAGAAAGTTTTAAAATTTAAGTTGTATTAAATTTTGAACATGAAGGAGGATATCCAAATCACAAAATAAATTAGCAGACTTCTGATAACACCGTGAGCTAATAAAAGCTACAGGCCCCCTTCCCATATTTCAACTCAGGAAACATGACTTTAAAGGGGTTTAGATATAAATTGATCTAAGAAATTTAGTACTACTACTACTAAAAAAAGGTTGAGAACCTCCTGAATGGAAGGAAAATTGGTTTCAAATCAGTGCAGGAGTGTGGCTGGTGGAGGTATTTGGGTGGTTAGAAAGGCTAGAGAGATCAGAGTTGCTAAGAGCAAGCTAAAGTATTTGTCTTCTGGGATGACTAGAGATGAAGAAAGAAATGTTCTTCATCATAATTACAAGGAAAATAAAAAATAGAATTTACATTTCATGCTGTCAGAATAACATCCAATCTATGCAATAGAAGGCAAGAAAAAAGAATAAAAGAAACACATTAATAAAAATATGATTAAGATGGCAGAAACAAGTTTTAAATTAAATGCAAATAACTTAAACCTAGCAATGTATGGAGATTCTCAGATGGATAAATCTATCAAAACCCAGCAACATGGGTGGGTCACGGTGGCTCAGCAGGCAGAGTTCTTGCCTGCCATGGCAGAGACCTGAGTTTGATTCCCGGTGCCTGCCCATGTAAAAAAATAAAAATAAAAATAAAAAAAAATCCAGCAACATGCTAAATGTATGAGATAAGTTTAATACAAACAAGCCACAGAAAGCTGGAAAAAAAAAAAGAGTGGAATAGATACACCAGATAATTATGAATCTCAAAATTTAAAGTAATAGTTTTAATATCAGACAAAATAGGGTTGGAGAACACAGTCAGTTTTTAAAATACAAAGTAAATTTAACAAAACCTATACTGTTCCTCAAAAAGGGCTGACTTAACCCTATCAGATATGACAACTAATTGCAAATCTATTGTAAGAGAAACAATGAAGTCCTGGAAGAGATATTGACAAATACTCCATTAGGATACAATAAGAAGCTCAGAAGTAGGTATTTCTTTATATGGAAACCTGAAATACAGTAAAGTTGGGGCCTCTAAACAGTGTGAGAAAGGAGAAGTTGCTTAGGGTTACCAATAGAAAAAGGGATTAGATCCCACGGATACACCATGTGTAAAAATAAACTCCAGGTGGAAAAGACATACATGTTAAAGGCAAAGCTATAAAGCTAATAAAAGAAAATACAGGAGAATGTCCTTTCTACCTTGAGATGGAAGGGAAAATCTCCCAAAGCACAGAAAATGTGATATAACTACAACAAAATTAAGGGTATTTGTTAGAGTACACTGCCAAATTAACAATCTGAAGAAGAAATTTCAACTTTTAAAGCAATATGAACTAAGAATCTAAACTATTCAAAGAAATCAGGAAGAAAATGACAGGAAGTGTTATAGAATAGATAAACTCTAAAAAAGGGCTTCAATTGTGTTTTTATTTCACTAGTATTTCAAGAAATGCAAATTGAAACACTGATGAAACACCATTTTCTACATATCACATCAGACAGCAAGAAAGAAAAAAGAAAGATAGATTAATGCTGACTGTTTGCAAATAGAAGTGTATCAGTCACAATCCAATCAGAGAAGCAATTGCTAAGAGTGATAGAGAGTAAGTGTGTGAGGCTTTGACCTCACACAATTGTAGGGGATGGTTAATCAGTCTATGTGAGCCTATCATTTCTGCATCTTTGCTGACCGTAGAAGAAAAGCAGTCAGGAAAGAAAGATGGATTTTAAGATGGGGAGAGAAAGAACAGTTTGAAACCCACAAAAGGGATAAACTGAAACATCTGCCAGTGTCTTAATGCTTCCAAACCTCCAGCTTTGTTGATGCTGAACATGCACCTGGCCAAGGAGTCAGGGGGAGTTGAAGAAGAGCTTTTGCAAGTGTTGGAGGGGCTGTGGGCCAGCTGCTGCCCCCATACCAACAAGGTGTGGAGCAGATGCATAACAGGTGTGAGAGCTACAACCCCTCGGTGCCCCTGCACTGACCTTTGGAGCATAAAATCCTAAGGCTTCTGATGCACTTCTGTTTTCTAAAACTCATGCATAAAAGCTCTTGTGGTCCACATTAAGAACAATGCTGGAAAAGCAATTTTGGAAAATGTAATCCTAGCATAACTAAGATGACATAATTCAAATCCATCACAGACCACTATTTGGCATCCATATACCTCTCTTTTAAATATCATTAATTTAATTTGAAATAAAGACAACAGCAAAATCATACTCTTGCCAAACATAATGTGAATATCCCTCATACACCTGCAAATATACAACCTTCTCCTCAAAAGGGAAAATAAAGCCTCTTTATCCATCTTTCTTTAAATTTATCCCTCTTCTAGTTGAGTCACATTGCTCCTTTGATATTCTACAATTTAATCTCAGGTATAAGGTTAACTACCATTAACACAATTTGTGTGGGAAATAGGAGAGGGAGAAAGGAAAAAAATGGTTACTCTATGCACAAATGTGCTCATCCTAAAGTAAGAGAGAGAAGCTCATAACTATTGCTATCCTCACTCCTACAGCCACATGGTCATACCTGGTATTTATAAACTACCGTCTTCTGCTACCTGGGTCATTGCATTGCTATAGCGAGCACTGCCACTAGTCTGAGATCCTTGCCTAATGGAGTGACCAAAACCTACATTTCTGTAAGTTCTGGGTCATTAGTATTTCTTCCTGTATTGGGATTATTGTAGTTTTCCATTAAATTTAATCATAGGTCTTAAGAGTAATAAGAAGTATACAAGGGACCTCTCACACTTCGTATAAACACCTCCCCCTCCACTCCAGTAGGTACAGAACACTCCTTTACCTTCTACGTTCCCTAGAATAAGGATCCCAAAGTGTTCAGGTAGCAGTCTCAACTTCTATCCTTGCCACTTTACAGAAACCCCTGCCATGTGCCCTGATAGAAGCATTGTGTGTTTCCAGTGAATGCTTCCTTATCTAGAAAGCTAAGATTTCTAGAGCAGTAGATCCCAAAGTTGCAGGGACAGGGAACTAAACTTTTCTAATGGGTCAGAAGGATAACAGCGAGCATAGCTACTCCCATTTCTAGCCCTTGATTCCTAGAGCTGTTCATTCTATAAAAGTAAATGGTTCAGTGCACTTTTTGCAACTACTCTGCCCATTGGGCATGACCTTCCATTTTTGACTTGCCCCACGAACTGAACTTAACCACCT
Source organism: Myrmecophaga tridactyla (assembly GCA_004026745.1). Taxonomy (NCBI): domain Eukaryota; kingdom Metazoa; phylum Chordata; class Mammalia; order Pilosa; family Myrmecophagidae; genus Myrmecophaga; species Myrmecophaga tridactyla. Next base: position 21,981 of record PVIY010004772.1, read on the forward strand.
GGACAACAAGCTTTGTATTTTTCCTCTTCTTTCAGCTGCCCCTACTACGTAGCTATTAATTTTGTGCCAGTCCTGCTGCTGTTTATGTTTTGACTATATTTACTATGATTCTGGGTCTTGGGGAGAGGGAGGATTTTTTGACACCTAGGTTGTAAAGATGTTCACAGAATTTTTTACTTTTTCCAGATTACTTGGACTTCTTGGTTTTCAGGATGAGATGAGTAGATGTAAATACTACAGTAATAGCATAATCGCATTGCTATTTTACTTGCCAGTATCCATTAAAAAAAGAGATGGAAATGATCAGTGCTCAGCTGGTTTACAGTGTATATTGAAGGCAATTATAGTGTAAGTGATATCTTGATAAGTCTAAAATCATTTTAGCAAGCTTATATCTTATATGAATTATTATGGAGCTTTAGTGTCTCTATTTCTCTATTGAAAATGTGTAATGTAGATGGTACCTAGTGTTTCCTTCTACCACTTAATGATCAAATAGAAATGGCTATTGAAATGAAATTCTCAATTAAACACTCTATATAGGTGGGCAATTTATTGCTGACTGTTACCAATTTTATAGTATGGGGACTTTGAGAAAGTTTACATATTTCTAATGTCATTTTACAAATCAATTCAATGTTAAATGAAATCCAGAAGACAAATAGAAGAAACACTTTCCACATGTCAATATATCACTTATCTCTGTCATTGACTTATTTTAAATAAAAAAAAGATATGCAGTTTCATTTTTAATTTAATAAGAAATTTTTTTTTCCAGGAGTCATTTGCTTTTGAATCATATCACCTAGAACACGTTTCATGGAAAGCTCTCTGTTCATTCATATATTCATTTATGGCATTCATTTGATAAAATTTGTGTAAGTAATGAAGACTGGGAATACGGAAGCAAGAAAAGAATAATTTCAGCTCTGGGGCCTTGAGAGAAACATAAATTTACTGAGATTAAAGATCTATAATCTTGGAGGTCATATTGTAGATCATTTGAAAGTGTTCAATTATAGATATAATTTATTATTATTATGTTCCTTCGGCATCTTGATAAATACATTCTCTTATATTTTCTTCTAAAAATTGTGTATTCTTGCCATTCACATCTAGATTTATATTTTTTCAAGTATTGAGCTTTGTGTATGGTTTAGATCCAAATTTTATTTTTTATCTTTATAAATCAGTAATTTTGTCAGCACCTATTACTGAAATATTCATCTTTTCTCTACTGAACAGCAATGTCAGCTCTACCATAAATTAATATTCTACATATGTTTGAGCTTCCTCTGTGTTCTATATTCTTTCTTATTGACCTATTTTTCTATCCCAGTATTTCATTTCATTATTTTCTCTCCTTTATTGCTTCTTTGGGTGGATTAAATATTTTTCCCATTCCATATTTTTTCCTCTGCTAATTATGAATTTTACACTATTTCCATTCTATTAGAAATCTGTCATATATTTTATATGTATACTTGAAATAAAAAATTAATTATAATATTTATGTCTCCAAAATACAAGGACATTTTAGGATTTTTTAACTCTAATCATAACTTTACCAATTCAAATGCTATTATTGCCATGTATTTCAGTTTGATCTGCTTTCAAACCCCAAGATATTATTATTATTACTTTATGCAGTCATTGCTTGTTAAACATTTTCATGTATTTACCATTTTCTTTGGTTTTCATTTCTTTTGAGGTCACACTTTCCATCAGTGAACTCTTTCCTTCCATCTGAGTTCTGCTTTAGAACAATCTTTTGTGAAAGTCTCTCAATAGCCCAATCTATCAATTTTTGTAATCCATCTCCATTTTGTCTATATTCATTGGTGTGATTTTGTGAAGATTTAAAATATATCCAGAAACTCTTATATTCCTCCTATCAAAAGTTGGAAATTAACTTCACACCTCTTTGGTACGGCCTGACTTAGCGATTGGCTTCTATATAAATGAAATGTGAGAGAAGTGATCATATCGTTTGCTCTGGGGAAGCCAGCTGCCTTAAGGATGCTGAAGTAGCTCCGTTAAGCGGTCTGTTTAGTGAGGGAATGAGAGTAACTAACATACAGCTGGTGACAAAGCATAAACACACTTACTTTATATTTTTCTCAAAATTTTATTTGAATTCTTTGCTGATTTGATTATATCATTTGATTTTTCTGTTGTTTTTCATTCATGGTTAATTGGACATTTTGTGGTTTTTTTTTTTTAACTGCAGGCTTATTTCCTTGGATGTTTATTGGTGGAAATTACTTAATGCTTGGATGGTAGATGGCCCTGTTTTAAGTAAAAAAGTACCTTAAGTCTCAGATGTTGATAATTATATAAAAAAATAAAATTGTAGACTAGTAGAAAAAAAGATTTAGAGAAAGACTACGTGGATGGATCTCCCCAACTGGGCTCAAAATGTGAAATTATTTATCAAAATGCTCCACAGAAAAATAGACTTTTAATAATTACACATAGATGCTTACTTCTATGATATGTCAACCAGCTTGCTCCTCAGTAAAATTACTACCTGCTGAATGGTGTCAAAAATAAAATACCCAGAGTAGTGATAATGGATGGTTCAGATGGGTTTAAACTCCAGACTTCCCCTCACCAAAGCTGACCTGTATAGCACCAATGCTGAGTATCGTATTTGTAAACCCCAGAGATAATCCTAAATCCCCCAAATGGTTTCAAAACATCATCAAGCTCACAATATGGCCCCCAAATCAAGAGACAAGCCAACTGATTACTAATTAATTTCCTTGGGAACTTGTATTTGTCCTCATTCAAATTAATTCTGTTCTTGATTTACATTCCCTATTAGATTTTTTGGTTTGGGTTGTTGTTTGTCTGTCTGTTTTGTTTTTTGACATAGTGGAGCTATTGATTATTTCATGAACCACATGAAATAGGCTTATAACACAGTTTGATGATCCATTTAAGATCAAGCTATGGTAATTGCAAAAGACAGCACCTTGCATGATTGCAGTGGAGTTTTAGAAGATATGCAATTTGCTCTTAATTAGCAGTCAATATTTATGTGGAGATTTCTGCTATCATCTAGCTATTTGAGTTCAAGGATCATGAATGGCAGTAGGTACACTGTCTTCCTCATCAACACCAAACAAATTCACAATTCCATGACTGTACTCTGCAGATTTAATTCCACTGAGAGTAGTGCTTTCACTAGGGTACATAATACTAGAAACACTATGAGAACCTAGGGCTGCCGCCTGGCTTTCACACATTCTTTATGCCACAAAGAGAAGCACACAAAGGGATTATGTTTTAACTAGGGTGGTTAAGTCAGGTGATTATGAAGAGAAGGAGTTGCAGTTATAAAATGAGGACAAGTAAGAGTATGGCTAAATTCTATCTGATCTTCAAGACTATTCATTTTTCTACTCTTCTGAGGGATGAAGTTTAATAGAAACTACTACAAATGTATATGTGTTAGATCATCAGAGGCCCAGTTCTCTTGGGAAAGGTTTGGTATAACACAGCAGAGGCAAATAATCCTAATGGAAGGAATCATGGACAGGATTGTAGGAAAAGAGGTTGCAGCTAAATAAACACCAGTACTGTCCTTATGAACAGTATATAAGCAAGAACTTGAGCCTTTGTCTTTCTTTGCTGACTCAAATATATTTGCCTATTTTGAATAATTTCCATTGTTTTCTTTTCTTTTTTCTCACTATAATATATAAATCTGTAGGCAAGTAGTAGTTTTCCCATAGCTTTAGAGTAAGAGACAACACTGATAGGATACTATGGGAGTAATGAACACCTCTCTAGGACATTTAGAACTTTTAACAAAAACAGTAAATCATGAAACTCATTGTTTTCTTTTGAAGAAAGGTGAAGGAGTTCACAGATAAACGAAGGATAGTATTTTGTTAAGCAGGTCAAGTTTTTTTGTAGCCTAAATCCACTGAGAAAAGAGTGTATACATAGATGTTGGATACCAAAAAGGATTATACTGGTTATTTGTTAAATTTTGCCTGCTGGGCATTTGTTTCCCTTTCTTTGAGTAATAACACCATAGTTCTTTTGGGGACATTATCTCCCATTTTGACGTAACCTTGGTCTTGCAGGGAATTAGTTGGCCTGCTCTACTCTAGTAGAGTTGACCAAATTAGTCACTCAATTCTTCAGGATTTTATTATCTTCAGAGTGACACAAGAAGAGAAAAATGGTTAAACCTCATGAATTCCACTTGTGGTATTCTGATGAGATGGTATATTAAGTTCTGCTTCCTTCGTATCTAAGAACTGTATTAATTCTTGAACCAGGATTTTCAGACATCCTTTTGATTTTTAGCTAACTTATATCCTCACAATTATTCCTTTTCTGTTTGACTTAGCAGACCACATTTTGTGGCTTGCAGCAAAAATTTTTGAGTTCCCAAACAACAGCATCTTTTGAGCACTAGTCTCTCCTGAGTATACTGCTTATAAAGTCATTGTTGATAGCCCTATGCATATTTTGTCTACTTTACTAGATTTTAAAAACTAATTGTTGTTTTGTCTTGGTTTTGTATTGCTAATCATGTCCTAAAAATTCAGAATTCACTTCTAAAATATATCCGCTATCATTTACTTTAAATAATTGTTTCCCAAACATCTCCATGGAGAAATAAGCAAATAGGAGACATCAGTGTTTCCTCAGCTCCCCCCCCACAAAATGAAATTGTAAAATCTTTTTACCTACTATACATAGTTACCTAATAACTAGAACCAACTGTATTAGATGACCTGAGCATTGGCAAGACTTTTTTCTAGGTTCGGCTTGTCACTAGCTTACATGTAAACTTGGTCAACATATCAACCCAATAAAATTCAGACCTGCACTTTGGACTCCTTTTCCTCACTCTAAAATGAGGGAATTAAAGTTAGTGATCCAAATGTGCAAGAAATGCTAAAATAAATATTTGATATGTTTAAAATGATAGAGGATAAAATATTTTAAAAGACAGGATTAAATTCAGTTTTTGTAAACTATTTCAATGAAGTCAGACAAACCTTCTAAAATAATAAGGCATATAACAGATGTCTATTTAGAGCAACAAAACAAGCATTTTAAGTAATATATGACGTTATCAAAAGCTTTAGCAAAACTAATTAGAATCCAAATTAGAATCCTACTAGAGTGATTGGAATATAGTTTTCAAAAGCAAGTAAAAAAATGCAAATAAAGGACATCTGACTATTAAATGTGATAAATTTTAAGGAGCAGCATGTTTATCAGATAAGTTTTATAGCTTGATTACTTTTCTACCTTCTGAACTAGTAACAACATGGAACATGGTAACTTATGGAAATTTATATTTGAAATGTTTTTCTGTATTTTAATTATTTTCACCAATTCTCTGTGTATTTTTATTTTACTTAAATTTGAAAGTTTTAGCATGTTTCTATAAAACCAGGAGGCACTTAGATGATTCTTGCTGCTGGATAATGCTATTTGTTTATAATTTCCCTTTCTGTTACATATCTCATATGGCATACATAAATCTTAAAAATAAGATACTGAAAATAATTTCCTGTTAACTTACCAATGATTAGGCTTCCTTAGATTCTGTATTACCTTCTTTTGCTTCTAAGTAATGGAACTGCCTAGACCACCAAAAATATTGGATATATATTGTGGTAATATGGTGTAAATATGAGAAAGAAAACTCGGGAACTCAGAAACAGCCATATGGCTAAATCTTATGGAGACAGAAATGGTATTTAGAAAGTGGAGCCATATGATGAAGTTTTTATTGATCAGTTTTTGTTGTGTAAAAAACAACTTTAAATTTCAGCACACTGCAACCTCAAATATTTATTTTTTCTTGCTCATGTTTGACCGATGAAAGTTTGGCTCCAGTTTGGCTGATCAAGGCTGTTACATGCACTCTGGGTTTCCTTGAGCTCCACGTGTTTCCTAAAACACACTCTTCTCATGTTAGATCACAAGAGGAGAAACCAAACCGCACATTCATGTTTAAAGCATCGGTTTGCATCTCATCTACTCTTATTCCACTGGCAGGAGAAAATCAATAGGCAAGCTCACATAATCAACAAGACAGGGAAGTATATTTCCAAAGGCAGAGAGGGACAGGAGTGACTATATGGTGAATGATAACTCAACCAATTACACAACTCTAGGAACTTACTAGCAGCAAGACCTCTTTCATACCAGGTCACCACTTGACATTACTTCACAGCTATCTATACTCTGTTCCTATCACTCTGTAGTATCTCTCTTCTAGCTTCTCCTGGATCCCAATGACATATTCACTCAAATTTCCAATTTCATGTTTCCACTAAAGAGATTTTAGAAAGAAATCCTAGATTGTCATATTTGGCTTTTCTTTGGCTTTTCTCATCAAGATATCTCATAATTCACAGTCCAGACTTTCGACTGGCGATTACTGGATTAAGTGCCAGGTCCTCATCCAGTCATCTCTGACTAGTGGCTGCTGTGAATCACATATTATGGCAAGCCCTTTTCCAGGCACAAACTAAGACCCATGCTCCTGGAAGGGATCTGTTTTAAGCCATGGTTCCAGTTTGCAAGTTGCCGTAATGCAATATACCAGAAACAGAATGACTTTTTAAAAAGGGAAATTTAATAAATTGCTGGTTTACAACTCTACGACTGTGAAAATTAAAGGAAGGCTATAAGAATGTCAGTCTAAGGCATCAGGGAAAGATACCTTGGTTCAAGAAGGCTGATGAAGTTCAGAGTTTCTCTCTCAGCTGAAAGGTACATGGCAAATATGGCGCCTTCTACTAGCTTTCTCTCCAGGCTTCTTATTTCATGAAGCTCCCCTGGGATGTTTTCCTTCTTCATCTCCAAAGATGCCTGGTTGTGTGGGCTGTCGTTGCTATCATGGCTCTCTCGTGGGTCTCTGCTTCATGGCTCTTTCCAAATGTTTTCTCTTTTAAAGGATTCCAGCAAACTAATCAAGACGCATCTGGAGTGGGCGGAGTCATCTCCATGGAAACCATCTATCAAAAGTTACCACCCACAATCGGGTGGGTCACGTCTCCATGGGAACAATAAAAAAACTTCCACCCAGTAATACTGAATGAGGATTAAAGAACATGGCTTTTCTGGGGTCCACCACAGATCCAAACCAGCACAGCCATATAAGGTAAATTATTAATCAATTAGCACATTCATCTCAAATAGCCTTACTATGACATAGTCTATCTATAGAAATAATATGGTACAGTAGGTATTGTACTTGGAAGTTGCACATACCCCAGAAAAACATGTTCTTAAGCTTAGCCCATTCCTGTAGGTATAAACCCATTATAAGTAGGACCTTTTGATGAGATTACTTAGGTTAAGTTATTGCCCAAATTAATAAGGCTGGGTCCTGATCCTATAACTGGACCCCTTTTTATGCAGAATAGAATTCAGACAGAAAGAGAGAAAGCCACAAAGAGAGCAGGCAGAAGTTAAACATCAGTGGCATCCAGAAGAGAAGGGAGAGATCCAGAGACACCGTCATGTGCCTTACTATATGACAAACTAATAACCAAGGATCACTGGCAGCTACCTCCAGAATGCCTGCTCCCAGGAAGAAAGTTTTGCCTTGATGGTGACATGATTGGCATCAAAATCATGAGAAAATTAATAGCCATTGTTTAACCTGAACCATTTCATGGTATTTGCTTGAGCAGTCCAAGAAAATAAAACACTGGATAAGAAGCAAGCCTCCTTGGATTGAATTCTATCTCTTCTTACTAACCGAGTAGTCTTGGGGAAGGTCATTTACCCTCTTTGATTCTCAGATTACTTATCTTTAAAATGCAGAAAATAATTGTACCTACTTCTTAGGATTGTACTGAGGGCTATATATAAACACAGGCACACACACACACACACACACACACACACTATATGTATGTAGCATCTAGAAATGGGTCTAGGGCATAGTAAATGCTATGGTAGTATTGCATAATCATTATCATTATCTGCTGTGACATATGAGTATGTAATTATTCAGGTCCAATTTTGGTATTAACAAAAATAAATTTACAGTTACATTGATTTAATGGCTGTTTTTATTGTTTATGAACAAAATTTGACAATGTAGTTGTATAATCCAAGTTTTCTTCTTCTCACTTCTCTTCTTGAGGTCTGGCAAATAGGGAGGCTAGAAGGGATCCTTTGGTACTTCAAAACAAGACAGAGAATGCAGATGTTCATTTAGCATAAGCACATACAGCAGTCAGTCTTTGTTCTAGTTTGCTAGCTGCTGGAATGCAACACACCAGAGATGGATTGGCTTTTAATAAAAGGGGATTTATTTTGTTAGTTCTTCAGAGGAAAGGCAGCCAACTTTCCACTGAGGTTCTTTCTTATGTGGGAAGGCAAAGGATGGTCTCTGCTGGTCTTCTCTCCAGGCTTCTGGGTTCCAACAACTTTCCCCGGGGTGACTTCTTTCTGCATCTCCAAAGGCCTGGACTGAGCTGCGAGTGTTGAGATGAGGTACACTGAGCTGCTATGGCTGTGCTGTGTTAAGCTTTCTCATTTAAGCACCAGGCAATTAAGTCAAACGTCATTCACTGCAGCAGGCACGCCTCCTAGCTGACTGCAGATGTAATCAGTAACAGATGAGGTTCACGTACCTTGACTCATGTCCATAGCAACAGAACTAGGTGCCTTCACCTGGCCAAGTTGACAACTGAATCTAACTACCACAGTCTCATTGTAGGTTAATCTTAGCAGAGTAGAAGGCAACAAAAGTACTATATAGTAATACTAGGGAATGTAGCTGAAGCACAATTTATAATATTTAATGCAATTTCCAAAATAATATGGAAATGGTTGTACATAGATATGTTCAATAATCAACCAATATATCTGAAATATGTTGGAGAGGATGTGGAGAAATTGGAACTCCAGAGCATGGTTGGCAGAAATGTAAAATGGTGCAGTCTCTGTGGCAGGCAATTTGGTGGTTCCTTAAAATTAAATATAGAATTACCATATGACTCGGCAATTCCACCAAAAAAAATTGGTAAAAAAGGGGAACTCAATTATACTTGTACAACAATGTTCATAGCAGACCTATTCACAGTAGCCTAAGGTGGAAACAACCCAATGTCCATCAGCGGATCAAAGGATAAACAAAATGTGGAATATACACAATGGAATATTATTCAGCCATAAGAAGACATAAAATTCTGAGACTTGCTACAACATAGATGAACCTTGAAAACATTATGCTGTATGAACTAAGCAAGACACATAAGGACAAATACCGTTTGATGTCACTTTATACAAACTATCTAGAAATAGCAAATTTATAGACACAAAGTAGATTAGAGTTTACCAGAAGATGGGTTCAGGGGAAAAGGAGGAGTTTGTGCTTAATTAATACAGAATATGAAAAACCAAAATAGGTTCTGACAATATAATGTTGCTTACAGACTTGTTAAATGTTTAGAAAAAGTTAGCATTACCTACACAGAAGACCCAATTTAACTGCTTGTTCAAAGAAAGTTTTAGGTGCCATATGGTAGAATTACATTCCTAATTTAAACTATGGCTGTTTTCCTCTCATAATTTTGATGTAAATAAAATGCTATATTTATCATTTTTAAATAAACAAATAAAAACTGAAACAATAAGAGAGTAGACATAAAAAATGTGGAAGAACTGAAAGAGTAAAAATGAAAAGAAATCTAATAAAATAGAAAACAAAGAAACCACTGCAGAAATTAACATACTCAGAGTCTGTTTATTTGAAAAGAACAAAATAATAGGCAAATATTTAAAGGGATATGACAAGAAAAGGAGAAACACATAGGTAAGAAATAATAGTAGGGGTGAAAAGAAAAGGGCAAAGCTACTGAAAGAGTAATTTTTTTCTCTTAAATGAAAGAATTATATGAACAACACTATGAAAATAATTTTTCAGAATTAGATTAGATTACTAATTCCTAGAGTAATATAGCCATCACTTTATTTTACTCAAGAAGACAAAGTTAGTTTAAAGAAATCCATAATTGTTAAAATATCAGCCCATTATCAAAATTTTGTTCTCCAAACTCATTAGCCCCAGTTGATTTGGCAGGCAAGTCAAGAAAGTCCTTTTATTTGCACAGACTAATAATATGGAAAAACACCAAATTGGTATAAACTGAGTGTGTAAGTCAAGGGTCTCTAAAGAAACAGAACCAAAAGAGGAGATCTGTAAATATGAGATTTATGAAGGTGTCTCACACAACTGTGGGAATAGAAGAGTCCAAAACGCGTAGGGCAGGCTGTGAAACTGGTGGCTCCAATGAAGGGTCTGGATGAACGCCACAGGAGAGGTTCACTGGCTGCAGAAGCAGTAAAAGAGTCTCTCTTCTTCCTTAAAGGGCTTCAACTGGTTATCTCATTGTGGGAGACATGCCGTCGTTGATCACAGATGTAATCAGACACAGAAGCAATCAACTGACTGATGATTTAATACCTTCCAGTTTATCAACCAGCCATGAAATATCCTTGCAGCAGCGGTCAGGCCAGTGCTTGCCTAACCAGACAAATGGGCATCATCACTTGGCCAAGCTGACACCAGAACCTAAAACCATCACACTGAGCAACAAAACTAAACTAAGACAATACAAGAAAATAGAATTATAGAACAATATGTCTTACGATATTAGATACAAAAATCCCAGATAGAAATTTAGCAAACAACTTTAGTTGTGTATAAAAATATCATCTGGATGAATAGGTTTTAATCATAAGTATGTAAGAATGATGCAATATCAGAAAATAGGGAACACTGTAGGAACATTTCAATATGTGCAGAAAAACCAGCTCATTAATATTCATTTATGTTAAAAAGTTTAATAAAATTAGGAGTGAAAATTTCAAACTTTATAAAGATATTAAATATTCTATCTATGCCTGTTAATATCAGTTTTAAGATCTATAGAAAAAATACATTTGCAAATCAGGGACTAGGTAATAGATCCTGGAATTATCACTTTAATTTAACATTGCACAAGAGATTCTAAATATGTAAGTAAAACAAGAAAAAGAAATAAAATTGGTAAGGAAGGACAAAAATGTTTATTTGAAGATATGATTTTCAGTATTCTGAAATTCTCTATTCCCTATCAGAATTTCAGAGTGCTCTTACGATCATAATTAATGTACAAAATCAATAACATTTGCTTACAATAATAGCACCCACTTAGAAAATGTAACAGGGAAAAATATGTCATTCACAATAGCAATAGAATACACTTCCAAAGAAAAATTTCAAAACATCTGTAAACAGATCTAGAGAATATTACTAAATATTATTGGAGGACATCAAAATATCAGTGTAAGTAAAAAACAAACAATAAGACCATATATCAACATTTGGAGCTTCAGTATCCTAAAGGACCCTCTTCTCCCCTAAACTAATCTGTAATTTAATCAAATTCAAATATTTTAAAGTCTGATAAAGTTTTCTGTAAAATTAAACAAGCTGATTCTGGCAAAATTCCAAAAAGAGCCAAGACAATTTTGAAGAAGCACAAGAAGGGAAGGCTTCCTCTACTAAATAATTAGATTAATTAAAATGCTATAATATTTAAGGCAGTGTTGCAATGGTAGATGGAGTGACAAATACTTCAATGTTACAGAACAGAAAGTTCACATCAGGCACACAAATATATATATATATAAATTATATAATATATGCTTTATATTTATATATAGTGTGTATGTATATATACATATATATCAATGGTTCTCCATTAAACTCAGTGGGGAAAAAGAATGGACTACTTGATAAAGGATGCAGATATAGCTGGCTATATAATTAATAAAAATTAAAATTAGACACTTACATTTCACAATAAAATAAAAAATAATTCCAGGTGGGACACATAACTTAGATATTTTAAGAGAAAACTTGTGAGGATATTTTTATGATGTCAGAGGGAAACTATTTGTTAAATAGGGTGGGGGGGCCTAAATGAAATAATTGCATACTATGGTTAAAATTAATATCTTCTGACAACAAAAATATAAAGTGAGAATTATACTTGCCATTGGAAGAAATTTATTTACAATGCATAAAACTGGCACACTAATAATTCTACTTTACGTACTGAACTGCAAATACTTAAGGAAATGATAAATGGTGCAACAGATAGATAAACAAAGGATATTTACAGAATAAAAATCCTAGATGATTAGTCTTTGCATATAAAAATGAGAATAAAGGAGTTGCAAATTAAAAAGACAAAATTCTTCCAATTAGAGACATCAGAGTGACAAGAATGAAAACGCCTGACATTAACAATTATTGGTAAAGAGATGGAGAATAGAGAACTTTAAGTCACTGCTCGTGGAGATATAAAAAAAGCACCCAAAGATTTGGAGAGCAGTATGATAACATCTTATTAGGTTAAAGATATATACCCTAAGATTTAGCAATTCTTAAATTTGGTAGTTTCCTCAGTGTGTGCATACGGATATATGTACAAAAATGTTCCCTACAATATAGTTTAAAGGAAAAAGGATATTGCAGAAATGTCCACCAAAAGATGATCATTTTTCTTGAATTCATTCAGGTGTTGAAATAAATGGACTAGCTCTAGATGGATCAGTATATATATCAATAACATAAATGTTGATCAAGAAAAGCAAATTGCACAATGATATATATGGTATCTTTTTATATAGTTTATAAAACTGCAAAGCAGTTATACTTTCTAAAATATAGTACATACATATTTAATAAGAATATAAAAAACATTCTTGGGTGTTCTGACATAAATTCAAATTGTGGATACCTCTAGGATAGAACAAAGAAGAATGAATGAGATCACAGCAGAGCACATGGTGCAGAGAAGGCTGTGGCTATAATGTGTGTGTGTGTACATATTTATATAATTATATTATTTATATAGTTACATGCATAAATACATATAATTATATAATACATTTCTGAAGAAAATATTTAAAAATGGGTGGTGGGTATAAAGTTTTTAATTTCTTTGTTGCTTTAACTTTTATACACTAAATTATTCCATTCAAAATATTTAAATGACTCACCAATATAAGGAGTTTATTCAAATTTAAATCAGCTATATGCAAAAGGTACAATTCACAGTTTGTCTGAAACACAACCTTACTGTTTTTACCTGCAGTAAAAACATTACTGCATTGACATGAAGAATTTGAATCTCTTTTTAATGCCATTTTATTGAGATATGTTCACACACAATATCCATACATAATATACAATCAGTGGCTCACAGTATCATCATATAGTTGTGCATTCATCACTACAATTAATTTTAGAACATTTTTGTTACTCTAAAAACAATAAAATTAAATTAAAATGTTAAAAAAACATTCAATACTGCTTATCCCACCCTGATATTTATTTATTTTTTTGTCTTTATTTTACTATTCATCTGCCCATACACTGGATAAAGGGAGTGTCTTTAAGAAGGTTTTCCCAAAGACAGAGTCACACAATAAAATCTATATAGTTATACTTCTCAAGAAACCGGTCTACTGAATTACACTTCAACAGTTTCAGGTATTTTATTCTAGCTATTCTAGCACTCTAGAAATAAAAAGGAATATCGATATCATGCATAAAAATAACCTCCAGAATGACCTTTCAACTCTACTTGAAACCTCTTAGCCACTGAAATTTTAGTTTGTTCCATTTTTTTCCCATTTTGATCAAGAAGGCATTATGAATCCAATGATGCCAGGGCCAGATTATTCCCTGGAACTCATTTCCCACATCACCAGGGAGACTTATACCCCTGGAAGTCATGTCCCATTTAGGAGGGAGGGTAGTGAGTTTATTTGCATATCTGGCGGAGAGAATGAGGCCACATCTCAGCTACAACCGAGGTTCTCTGGGGGTGACTCTTAGGCATAATTATAAGTAAACATAGCTTCTCCTTTGTAGGAATAAATTTCATAGGGACAAGCCCCATGTTTGAGGGCATGACTTATTAAATTGGCAGGCTCTAATGTTTGTGAGAATATCAGGAACTCCCCAGGTGGGGAAGTTTAATAGTTCCACATTTTCCCCCATTCCCTCAAGGGGACTTTGCAAATACTTTTTTATTTTCTGCCCCAAGTACTCTGGGATGTATCAGGATATTGTATTAACCTGTATAGAATAACAAGATCTCATTCCTTATTCTAGGTTCCATGTTATTATTGTTTTAAAATAAACTGGCCATATAGGGTAAATTAGATAGTGTGCTACAGGAAATATAAATGTTGTTCCAAATAAACATCTCTTCATTTGGTCTTACATAGACATTGAAGTTTTAAAATACAGTCAATATCATCCTTTACCCTCTATTTTACATCTGATTTACCTTAGTCCTAACCAAGTCCATTTCATTCATATCTCTACTTGAACGCTGAACTCTTTCTCAGCTTCTTTAGCAGTTGCTGTGTGGAATAATGCTGACATTCAGAGCTGCAGGACTCTAACTCAGTCTCAGGTGTCACACAGATACCCAAAGTTCCAGAGAGCTACCATGTTACACACAAAAAGCATAGCATCTCAGAATTTAGAGCTAACAGTTAAAACTTAGGAAGAAATGTGACTGTTGTAAGAGTTTACAATCTAGGAACTTTTACAATAAGCCTTATTTTGTAATCATCTATTGTCCAATTTCTGCAGTGCCAGTTTGAAAAGACGTATGTACCCTAGAAAAGCCAAGCTTTAATCCTAATCCCATTTTGTAAATACAGCCATTTCTTCTAATCCCTTTTCAGTATTATACATTAGAAACTTTAATTAAATTATCTTCATGGATATGTGACTCAATCAACTGTGGGTATTAAACCTGATTAGCTGGAGGCGTGTCTCCACCCACTTGGATGGGTCTTGATTAGTCTACTGGAATCCTATAAAAGAAGAAACATTTTGGAGGAAGCTGGAGATTCAGAGATAGCAGAAAAGGATGACAGAACACCACAGAACTACGAAACAGAGAATCCACCGCCCAGCAACTTTTGGAGATGAGGAAAGAAAATGCCTCCCAGGGAACTGGAGAGGAAGCTAGCAGATGATGCTGTATTTGCCATGTGCCCCCCCAGCTGAGAGAGGAACCCTGACTGTGTTTGTCACGTGCCTTTCCACTTGAGAGAGAAACTGAACTTCATCGGCTTTCTTGAATCAAGGTACCTTTCCCTGGATGCCTTAGATTGGACATTTCTATAGACTTGCTTTAATTGGTACATTTCCACAGCCTAAAAACTATTAATTTGCAACTTATTAAATTCCTCTTTTTAAAAGCCATTGAGTTTCTGCTATTTTGCATTCTAGCAGCTAGCAAACTAGAGCATCTGCCCACATCTATCCCTGGATAACCTGTTTCAAATTCAATTCTCAGTGTTCACTCATTATAGTTGGTTTACATTAGTGAGGTCTGACAATATTTGTTCTTTTGTTTCAGGCTTATTTCACTCAACTTAATATCCTCTTGTTTCATTCACTTAGTTGTGTGCCTCACAACTTCATTCCTTCTTGGAGTGTTCAACGGTATGTATACATCACAGTTCGCCCCTTCATTCATTCACTGATATACCCTAAGACCACCTCACTTTGTTGCAAATCTTGAATACTGCCAGCATAAGCAGGAGTTTGCAAATGTCCACTCATGTCTGTACTTTCAGTTCTTCCAAGAATATAAATAGTAAAGGAGTTGCAGGATCACACGGCAACCCTCTACTTAACCTCCTATGGAACCACTGCACTGCCCTCCAGAGAGGCTGTACCATTCTAGTTCCCTACCAACAGGGAATAGGTACACCTCTCTCTCCACATTTTCTGTTTATTTTTAAACAGTTTTATTCACACACCATACAATCCATCCTAAGTGAACAACCAATGGTTCCTAGTGTAATCACATAGTTATGTATTCATGCCCACAATCTATATGTGATCATTTCATTTCTTCCACAAAAAAAGAGGAAAAAAAAGTAATGAATAAAACATTAAAAGGAGAAACAACAACAGCAGCAACATGAATCCCATCTTCCTCCCTTATATCTCACTCTTACTGACATTTAGCTTTGGCATATTGCCTTTGTTATAATTAATGGAAGTCAATATTAAATGTGTCTGTTAACAATAGGTTGCATTGATTGCATTTTTTCTGTATACCATCCCATTTTTAACACCTTGCAATGGTTCATTGCAGGGTGTTCATTTATTCTCCCTCATGTAAAAACTTTCTTTTATCACCATCATTGTCCATTCAAAGTTTTGCTAAGTTTTACAGTCTTGGTTTTTATCCTCTAGTTTTTCTTCTGGTGTCATACATGCTCCTAGCCTTCTTCTTTCACCATATACACACTCAGCTTTGTTCATTAGAGTTACACGATTGTTCTATCATAGATATTGCACTATCCATTTCTGGATCTTTACAATCAAGCCCGTTGAACATTCTGTACTCCTTCAGCATCAAATGCCCAATCTCTACATTTTTTCTATCTTGCCATAATCCAAGTCTTTAACTTTAACTCTCATAGTTTGCTCATGATTGTCCATATTAGTGAGAACACACAGTATTTGTCCTTTTTTTTTCTGGATAATTTTGCTCAACATAATGTCCTCAAGATTCATCCATATTTTTGCATGCATCATGACCATAATCCATCTGTGCTAGTTTGAAAGTGTTATGTTCCCCAGAAAAGCCATGTTCTTTATCCTAATCCCATTTTGTGGGGGCAGGCATATTGTTGGGTGGGATCATTTTCTTAAGTTGTTTCCATGCAGATGTGGCCCACCCGATTGCGGGTAGTTGGTGTTATAGTTTGCCAGCTGCCGAAATGCAACACACCAGAGATAGATTGGCTTTTAATAAAAGGGAATTAATTTTGTTAGTTCTTCAGAGGAAAGGCAGCTAACTTTCCACTGAGGTTCTTTGTTATGTGGGAAGGTACAGGGTGGTCTCTGCTGGCCTTCTCTCCAGGCCTTTGAGTTCCAACAACTTTCCCCAGGGTGATTTCTTTCTGCATCTCCAAAGGCCTGGGCTGAGTTGCAAGTGCTGAGATGAGGTATGCTGAGCTGCTATGGCTGTGCTACATTGCACTCTCTCATTTAAGCACCAGGCAATTAAGTCAAACATCATTCATTGCAGCAGGAATACCTCCTAACCGACTGCAGATGTAAATCAGCACAGATGAGGTTCATGTACCATTGGCTCATGTCCACAGCAACAGAACTAGGTGGCTTCACCTGCCCAAGTTGACAACTGAATCTAACTACCACAGTTGGTTTCCATAGAGATGTGTCTCTGACCATTCAGGGTGGGTCTTAGTCTGCTTACTGGGTTCCTTTAAGAGGGAACACTTTAGAAAAAGCCTCAGAGCTGAAACAGAGATGTTTGAGGATGCACCAAAAAATCACCATGGGGGAGCTGTTTGAAACCAGAAGCTAAAGTACCAACAGACACCAGTCATATGCCTTCCATCAGCCCTTCCTGAGTCAAGGTATTATTCTCTGAATGCCTTAGTTTGGTCATTTTTATGGATTTAGAACAGTAAACTTATAATTGAATAAATTCTCTTTATAAAATATATACCACATAATTCTCACATGCCATGTTGGAGACCCAGTTTCGATTCCCAGTGCTCATCCATGTAAAAAACAAAACAAAAGTATTAATGTTCTAAAATAAATTCTATATATATGAACACAGTTTGTTTATCCGCTCATCAGTTGATGGACATTTGAGTTATTTCCATCTCTTGGTGATCATGAATAATGATGCTATAAACATTGGTGTACAAATGTCTGTGTCCCTGCCTTCAGTGTCTCCGAGTATATACCTAGTAATGGGATTGCTGGATCATATGGCAGTTCTACACTTAGCTTCCTGAGGAACTGCTAAACTGCCTGCCAGAGTGGTTGGCTCATTCTACATTCCCACCACAGTGAATAAGTGAATAAGTGAACATATTTCTCTACATCCTCTCCAGTCATTATAGTTTTCTGTTTTTTGTTTTTTTTTTTCCCATAATGGTCATTCTAGTAGGTGTGAGATATCTCATTGTGGTTTTAATTTACATTTCCCTAATAGCTAGTGAAGTTGAGCATCTTTTCATATTGTTGTTCACCCAATGTCTTCTTCATATCCTACCTCAACTCATTGATTTAATTTTAATGAGATTTTCCATATATGATTGAACATCCTGAATTAATTATTTCAACTCCTGTATCTCATTTGAAATGTTGGTTTGTTCCTTTGACTGACCATATCTTCAATTTTCCTAGTATGACTCATTATTTTTTGCTGGCATCTAGGCATTTGATTTCCTTAATTAGTTTATTCTGGAGTTTCTTTTCACTCTTTTGCTTAGAATTTTGGTGCTAGATGGCTTTAATTTCTTCTGTTTTCCAGTCTCTGAGGCCTGAATTACTTGAGGGAAGGATTCCACTTGAGCTGAGACCCACCTCCTTTTTCTTGGGAAATGTACACCCTTTAGGAAATTAACTCCTTTTCCCGGAGTAGTTACTCTGTCTCTCAGACAAACTTAATTCTGCTCTTGCCTGGGGCAGTGTTGGAGCCTGAGAGTGCTGAGAGTGCTTCCAGTTCTATCTAATGAGCTGTTTAAGACAAAAAAAGGCCAAGAAATCTTTTCAGAGATGGACCCCTGCTCTTCATGTTTGTTAATCAAGAGTTTAAGTTGGTACATGTCTCTATGTATATTCAGGCTCTATGTGTCCCCTTTTCTTGGGATCCATCCCTTTTTCCAGTATTTTGTGCTGTCCCACTCAAAAAGCCTGTTTTTTTTGGTTATTGCTGTCTTGTTTTTTTCTATCAGCCATGCACCTTCTCTGCTGGTGAGAAAATTCCTAGCTCTTTTAGTGCGTATTCCAGGTTTATCTGTTCTAAGGGCCTGTCTTAAGTAGTCAGAATTTGTTAATTAATTCCACTGTTGGAGCTTGGTTGAACTAAGCCCTCACTGCTGGTAAAGCTCTCACTACTGGTAAAGTTCCTTTCCCCTTGGGGACCCAGCTTGCTGTGCCCATGGTGGAGGGGTGCTGGCCTTCATAGCTTGGGGAACTTACCATTCTGTGTGGGATCTCAGCCATTCCATCTGGTCTAGATTGGTGTATGCTGTGTGTCTGGTCACTGATCCTCTCCCAGCAGTTTTTTTTGTACCATTCCTGGCTGTTTACTAGCTACTTTGGACAACAAACTAAATTCTACACCTCACTATGCTGTCATCTTGCCCCCTCTTTTCATATTTTTAAGAACCACTTCTATTTCTTCTTTGGAAAAGTGTCCATTTCTTTGTCCATTTTTGGTACTTCTTTGTCCATTTGTTTTGGTTTGTAGCATCTCTTTATGTGTTCTAGATATTAAACGCTTATCTGAAATATGGTTTTAGAATATTGTCTTCCATTGCATAGGCTGCCTTTTACTTTCCTGACCCAGTCCTTTGATGTGAAAAAGTGCTCAGTTTTGAGGAGAGCCCATTTATCTATTTCTTCTTTAACTGCTCATGCTTTGGGTGTAAGATCTAGGAAACCACCTCCAATTACAAGATCATTAAGATATTTTCCTACATTTTCTTCTAAAAGTTTTAAAGTCTTAGCGCTAATGTTTAGATCTTTGATCCATTTTAAGTTGATTTTTGTATAAGGTGTGAGATAGCTATTCTTTTGGATATGGATAACTAGTTCTCCAAGCACCATTTCTTGAAGAGGCTGCTCTATCTCAGTTAAGACAACTTGACCACCATATCAAAGATCAATTGTCCACAGATGAGAAGGTCTATTTCTGACCACTCAATTCAGTTCTATTAGTCAGTACATCTAACTTTATATCAGTACCATGCTATTTTGACCACTGTAGCTTCTTCATATTATGCTTTAAAGTCAGGTAGTGTGAAACCTCCCACTTCATTTTTCTTTCTTAAGATATTTTGAGCTATTTGGGGCATCCTGCCCTTCCAAATAAATATGATTATTAGTTTTTTTTCTGTAAAGTAATAATTAGTATTGTATTGAATCTATTAATCAATTTGGATAGAATTGACATCTTAACTACGTTTAGTCTTCTAATCCATGAAGACGGTATGTCCTTACATTTATTTAGGTTTTCCTTGATTTTGAGGGGAATCCTTCTCTTGTTCCTGATCTTAGAGGGACTTTTTCAGTCTCTCCCCATTGAGTATGATGTTACCTGTGGATTTTTTCATATATTCCCTTTATCATGTTGAGAAGTTTCTTTCTATTCCTCCCCTTTTAAGAGTTTTCATAAGAAACAATGTTGAATTTTGTCAAATGCCTGTTCTGCATCAATTGAGATGATCACGTGGTTTTTTTCCCCTTTGCTTTATTGATGTGATATATTACATTAATTTATTTTCTCATGTTGAGCCAGCCTTGCAAACCTGGAACAAAACCCACTGAGTCATGGTGTATAATTCTTTTAATGTGCTGCTGGATTTGGTTTAAAAGTATTTTATTGAGGATTTGTGAGTCTATATTCATTAAAGAGATTGGTCTGTAATTTCATTTCTTGTAGTAGTTTTGTCTGGCTTTGGTATCAGGGTGATCTTGGCTTCATAGAATGAGTTAGATAGTTTTCTCTCTTCTTCAATTTATTTGAAGAGTTTGTGAAGGATTGGTAATAATTCTTTCTTGAATACTTGGTAGAATTTTACATATGAAATTATCTGGTTCTGAACTTTTCTTATTTGGGATGTTTTTGATGACTGATTCAATCCCTTTACTTGTGATTGGTTTGTTGAGGTTTTCTATTTCTTCTCAAGTCAACACTGGATTTCATGATTTTCTAGGAAGTTGTCCATTTCATCTACATGGCTTGATTGTTAGCATACAGTTGCTTATAGTTTTCTCTCATTTCCTCTATATCCATGGGGTCAGTAGTTATGCCCCCCCCCAATTTCTGATTTTTAAAATTGCATATTTGGTTTTGTTGATTTTCTCTATTGTTTTCATGTTCTCAATTTCACTTATTTCTGCTCTAATTTTTGTCATTTCTTTCCTTCTCTTTACTTTGGGGTTAGTTTGCTGTTCTTTCTCTACTTCCTCCAGGTGAGCCATTGATTTTTTGGTTTTTTTCTCTTTGTTCTTTTTTCATATAGGTACTTAAGGCAATATATTTGCCTCTTAACACTGCCTTTGCTGTATCCTATAAGTTTGGTATATTGTGTTCTCATTTTTATTGACCTTGAGAAATTTATTAACTTCTCTTGTAATTTCTTCCTTGTCCTACTGTTTTAAGAGTATGTTGTTTAGCCTCCAAATACTTGTGAAATTTCCAGCCTTTAACCTGTCATTGACTTTGAACTTCATTACATTATGAACTAAGAAAGCGTTTTGTATAATTTTGAACTTTTAAATTGATTGAGATCTGCTTAGTGACCCAACAGATTGTCTACCCTGGAGAATGATACATGAACACTTGGGAAAAATGCTTATCCTGCTGTTGTGGGGTGCAGTGTCTGTTAAGTCTAGTTGTTTTTATCATACTATTAAAAATCTCTATTTCCTTATCGATCTTCTGTTTAGATATTCCATATGTTGATGAGAGTGATATACTGAAGTCTCCAAATATTTGGTATCTATCTCTCCCTTAAGTTTTGTCAATGTTTGCCTAATGCATTTTGGGGCACTCTGGCTCATCACATAAATATTTACGACTGTTATGTCTTCCTGATGAATTTCCCCTCTTAATATATAGTGTTCTTCTTTGTCTTTTTTTAATTGCTTTACATATGAAGTCTAATTTGTTTGATATTAGTATAGCTACCCCCACTCTTTTCTGGTTGTTTGTGGGGAATATCTTTTTCCAACCTTTCATTTTCAATATATTTTGCCCTTGGTCTAAAGTGAGTGTCTTGTTGACAGCATATAGATGGATTATGTTTTTTAATCCACTCTGTCAGCCTACGGCTTTTGATTGGGGAGTTTAATCCATTAACATTTAATGTTATTACAGTAAAGGTAGTACCTTCTTCTACCTTTTGTCCCTTGGATTTTATATGTCATATCTTTTTATCTTTTCTCTTTTTTATTATTATTATTTTACATAGGCAGGTACCTGGAACTGAAACTGGGTCTCTGGCATGGCAGGCAAGAACTCTACCACTGAGCCACCACTGTTGCCCACCGTATCTTTTTTCTTTTAGCCCTTACTGATAATCTTAACTTCTACTCTCTTCTCCAAACCTCTTCCTCCTGTCTTTTCATATCTGACTGTAGGGCTTCCTTTAATATTTCTTGTGGAACAGGTCTCTTTCCCAAACTCTCTCACTGCCTGTTTCTCTGAAAATGTTTTAAATGCACCCTCATTTTTGAAGAACAATTTTTCTGAATATAAAATTCCTGGTTGGCAGTTTTTCTTTTTCAATATCTTAAATATATCATATCACTGCCTTCTTGCCTACATCATTTCTGCTGAGAAATCTACACATAGTTTTATCAAGTTTCCCTAATATGTGATTGATCACTTTTCTCTTGCTGCTTTCAGAGTTCTCTCTTTGTCTTTGACATTTGACAAACTGATTATTAAGTGTCATGGAGTAAGTCTATTCAGATCTATATTGTTTGGGGTATGCTGTGTTTCCTGCTGATGTAATTTTATATCTTTTATAAGAGTAGGGAATTTTTCAGTAATTAATTCCTCCATTATTCCCTCTGATCCTTTTCCCTTCTCTTCTCCTTCTGGGAAACTTAAAACAGTTTTATTTGTGCATTTCATGTTGTCCTTTAATTTCCTAAGACCCTGCTCATATTTTTCCATTCTTTTCTCCATCTGTTCCTTTTTGTGTAGGAGTTCAAATATCCTGTCCTGTAGTTTTCACTAATCCTTCTGCTGCCTCTTCAAATTTGCTGTTGTATGTCTCCATTGTGTTTTTCACCTCTTCTACTGTGCCTTTCATCCCCATAAATTCTGCCACTTGAATTTTCTTCTGTATACTCATCCAATGTCTTCTTTATAGCCTCCATCTCTTTTGCCATATTTTCCTTCAACTCCTCGATTTGATTTAGAATATTTGTATGAATATATTTAATTAGTTGTTTAAAACCCCTGTATCTCATATGACGTGTTACTTTGGTTTCTTTTGAATGGGCTATACCTTTGTGCCTTCCAGTACGACTTGTGAATTTTTGGCTTATGTCTAGGCATCTGATTTCCTTTATTGGAGGTCATTTTTCTCTCTTGTATCTAGGGTTTTTTTCTTTTCTTTTTTTTTTGGTTGGCTTTGTTCTCTATCTGTTCTTTGAAATTCAATTCAACTTATTTTGGACTTATACCATAGCTTCTATTTAACTGATCAGAATTTTTCAGCCTTTGTTTTTCTCACTCCTGCACTGCCAGATAAGATTGGCCCCAATCAGATTTTCCAAGACAAGACATGCCCAGGACTGAAGAGAAGGGTGAATTCAGTATCAAGGGTCCTAGGAGATGAGACCAAGCAAGGTACTAGTTTTCACTATGAAGTCTCTTGATTCTTTGCTTTTCATATCTTCCCCAACAGGTGGTTCTTGGCAGCTCAAAGATCCCCTCTGGCATAAATTGGTATGGTTTATTTATTTCTCAGCAGACTATGTCCCTGCCAGGGGCTTGGTTGAGAAGCTGAGGCTGAGGAAGAAGGCAGACTTCACTGTTTCTGTTTTCTAAACACCTGGGGTCTGGATTCTCTGAATGAGAGCTGCCACTTGTCCTGGGCTCTGCTTCCCCCTTCTCTTGGAGAAGATACTCCCTTTAGGGAGTTGCCTCCTTCACCTGACTAATTATTTTGTCTCTCAGACATTCCCTTGTCTGGGGCAGCGCTGACAACTGAAAATGCCTGTGGCTTTCTAGATTTATCATTTGGATTAGTTTGTTAATGCTGCCAAAATGCAACATACCAGGAATGGAATGGCTTTTAAAAAGTGCATTTATTAAGTTACAAGTTTACAGTTCTTAGGCCAAAAAAATGCCCAAACTAAGGCATCCAGATAATGATACCTTATCTCAGGGCAGGCTGATGTCTGTCACATGGGAAGGTACATGGCTCACCTCTGCCAGTCCTTGTTACCACTTCCATTGCTTCCAGGTTCTGCTGCCGGTAGTTTCCTCTCTAAACATCTGTAGGCTATCACTTAACTCTGCCAGGACACAACCCTGGGCTCTGGCTTACTTAACATCTCATGGAAAGGCACATGGCAATGTCGTCTGGGCTTTGCATCTCTATGTTGGTACTCCAACCTTCTCCAAATGTCTGCATCTCTGTCAACTCTGAAACAACTGTTCTCCAAGTTTCTGCATCTCCCTAAATGTTTTCCCCTTTTAAAGGACTCCAGTAAACTAATCAAGATCTGCCTTGAATGGGTGGAGTCATTTCTTCATCTAATCAAAAGGCCACACCCACACTTAGGTGTGCCAAAACTCCATGGAAGTAAGTTAGCCCAAAGGTCAAACCTACAATTGAGTGGGTCATTCTCCATAGGAACAATCTAACTAAAGGTTTCCACCCTACAATGTTGAATCATGATTAAGGACATGGCTTTCCTGGGGTACACAACATTTTCAAAACAATACACTTTCCTTAATGGGCTGCTAAAAATAATAAAAAAAAGAAAGGGAGGGGAAGGAAAGGTGGAAAGAAAGAAGAAAAAAATTATTTTCAGAGTCAGTCCCCAGCCCCATGGGTTTGCCAATCAAAAGCTAGACTGGGTGCTCACCCCTTTTCTTGGGTCACAGCCATTTTCCAGTATTCTGGGATCAGCCAACTCCAAAAGCTTCCATTTTCTTTTTCTTTCTTTCTTTCTTTCTCTTTCTTTCTTTCTTTCTTTCTTTCTTTCTTTCTTTCTTTCTTTCTTTCTTTCTTTCTTTCTTTCTTTCTTTCTTTCTTTCTTTCTTTCTTTCTTTCTTTCTTTCCTTCTCTCTCTCTCTCTCTCTCTCTCTTTCTCCCTCCCTCCCTCCCTCCCTTCCTCCCTCCCTCCCTCCCTCTCTTTCTTTCTTTCTTTCTTTTTCATCAGCTCTGCCTTCTCTCTGCTAGAGAGACCCCTGGGGTCCATTGTGTTTGCTCTGGGTTTATCCAAGATTGGGACTTGTATCCAGCAGTCTGAATTTGTTAATTAGATCTGCAATTATAGCTTGGTTGAGCTACCTGCACTTGCTGCTAGTAGGGACTGCTTCTTTTTTTCCACAGGAAAGTGACTCTACACAGTCTGCTGTGCCAATCAGGGAGGACACCAACCTCCACCGTGATCTCAGCACTTCCACCCACTCAGACTGATATACGATGTGTGTCTGGTCACAGAACCCAAACAGTTGTTCCAGATAGTTCTTGACTATATACTCTTTGCCCTAGAGGATGAATTAAGTTCCACACCTCCCTATGCCACCATGTTGCTCCACCCTCCAAGATTTGAATATTAAGAATTTATTTTATACCTTTTATATGCAT
Organism: Myrmecophaga tridactyla; assembly: GCA_004026745.1. NCBI lineage: Eukaryota > Metazoa > Chordata > Mammalia > Pilosa > Myrmecophagidae > Myrmecophaga > Myrmecophaga tridactyla. The sequence goes on from PVIY010004772.1 coordinate 47,412, forward strand.
CCCAGATAATATTCAACACAAAATTTGAGAATATATTTGTTAAGTTATCATTAAATTAAACAGAAATGTTTTTTCTTTTAAGTTACAACAGTTGGAGAGCCATGCAAAATTCCTCCTCTTCATGATTGCATTTTTAATATTTATAGATGATTAAATTTCTCATCATAGCACTAATTATCCCTATTTTCTTCACATGTCTTAGTATATGATATACATGAAGGGTTTTCTCAAGAGCAATCACTTTTCTTAGGATATGATCACTCAAAATTAGACCAGTAAACCAGGACCATGGTTAAGAAAACAAACTCTGGAGTTGCCATCTCTGTTACAATTTAAAATATGTATATATATATATTTGCAGAGGTAAACATCATAGGTGCTGCAAATAATTCAGGAATTCATGTGTATTGTCATTAGTAGACAAGTGCCAGAGAATGTTTTTATTAGGCTTATTAAGTTTAACTCTGCTACTTCATATTTTCTCAAGTGCTTTACAACCATTACATGTAGTCCTAAATCTGCTATGCAGCAGCAAGGTACATAAAAAATCCTGCTGCTACGTATCAGCAATGTACATGCAAGGTGCATACAAGATACATACAAGCTCTAATGTACCGCTTGAAGAGTAATCTTTTTTTCTGAGTGTTTCCATAATTTAGGGAATAGATAATTGTTTTAATCTTCAAGGCTGCCAAAATGCAATATACCAGGAAAGGGCTGGCTTTTAAAAATGAGAGCTTACTATTGTACATATTCACAGTTCTGAGGCCATGAATACATCCAAATATAGGCATCATGAAGATGATACCTTGTTCCTAAAGACCAGCTGCCAGAGATCTTGTACACCTCTCTCCACGTGGCAAGGCACATGGCAGCATCTGCTGGTCTTGCCTTTTTCTCCCAGTTTTTGTTGCTCCTAACTTCTTGTTTCCATGGCTTTCTTTCTGTTTCTGTAAATTTCATTGCCTTATAAAGGACTTCAATAACAGGAATAAGCCCCATCCTGAATGAAGTGGGTAATATCTTAAGTTAAGATCCTAACTCACCAAAAGATCCTTCTTACAATGGTTCCACACCCACAGGAATAAATTAGGTTTAAGAACATGATTTTCTCGGGTAGGATAACAGCTTCAAACCATCACAATGATTGTTTCTGTTGCTTACCTCAAATTACATTATCAGGAAATTTATTACTTACATTGCAAGAAAAAAGTTTGTGATGCTGTAACTGCTGACTACAGCAGTTTTACTTGTAATTGTAAATGCTATTTTAGCTTATTTCCATTCCTTTATTTCTTATCTTATGTTAACTGAGTGATTTACAACACTTGCAACCAAATGCTTGGTTAACCTTTAACCAAATGCTTGCTCCAGCTTGCTTTCATCAATTTTCAAGCACTACTTGGGCCCACAGTTGTGTACTCTTATTAACTATAACCAAGCAACCAAAAAAATATATGCCTACTTAAATTATGTCACTGTCTATGTCTCCCTTTGCTTGAATCCCATAAAAACCCTAAGTCTTTAGACTTGGGGAGACAAATTTGAACTGGGGGTTGGGGGTCTCCTGTCTCCATGCTGGTTGACTTTGCATTAAAGTTCTGTCCTTTCTCAAAATCCCAATGTCATGGTTTTAACTTCTGTGCATATCAGGCAGCAAGTCCCTGCTCAGTAACAATGCCATTTAATTAAAAAATTAAATATATATGATATAAAAAGAAGCAGATCACTTAAAAGCACATCACAGTATTCTTTTGGCAGGGATATTGTAGAACTTACTGGTGTTAAGAGTCAACAGAGCTAGACTCGGTTGACTTAGACTCATGTTAAAGAGATATTTAGCAAATCAAGCAATCTCTGAGATTTAGTTTCCTCATTTTAAAAAAGTGTGAGAGTAGTGACCATCTGGCTTAACTCTTAGCTACCAACAATTATGGATGTGAACTTACCCATAAGAAACCATTACAGGGCAAATTACAGTAGAAGTTTTGTTGAGTGTCCTCTTTGTACTTAGAGATGCACAGCCTCTACATAACTTGCTAAAGCTCAAGCCTAGTTATCAATAATGGTAATGCTTATTAAATGTTTCATTAATTCCACAAGTTGGTCTTGGCTGGACTGATATTTTCTTCTTTATATACCACATTTCTTCCACTGGGCTGTGAACATATTGAGGAACAACCTTGTCTGATTTATTTTAAATTCCTAATATTTCTATAGTATCTGGCATATCATCTAAATTCAATAAATGTGGGTAGATTGCTGATGGATAGGAGTAGAGAAAGATTGCATTGAATTTTGAAGTGGAATTTGTCCCACTTACTACAGTAGTAGTTCTACTTACAAAGTTGAAAGGCTGAGGGAGGGGGTGTTAAAATATAGTTCACTCGCCCTTTCATCCATTTGCTCATTGAATATTTGCCAAGCATATTTATAGGTGGTAGGGTAAATGCTGCATTTTGGAGTGTAGAAATGATCAAACATAGCCTATGACTGATAATGTTGTTTTGTTTGCATAAAGAAGATAGTGATATGTCAGAATAGGAAGAGCAGGCGGTAAGTAGAAAGACTCAGTTTCCAGGTTCTGGAGATGGTACTATGTTTTGAGAGAGTAGGTTGGATCATATTGAGACTTCACAAAGGAAATTTAAGATTCTGTGGTACGATATTGATGTTAGGATGAAAATGAAGATGACAACACATGTGCTCTATAAAGAATAGCAAGTGAGCAGTACATTTGATAAAGTAACAAAAACAAATTGTGGAAAATAACCCAAGAAAGCTGTACTAGAAGAGTTTTGATGTTCTACTAAAGCGACCTTTAAATTGAAGTTATCAGAGAGCTATTTGGTATTTTTTAAATCAAGGTAATATTAGACTGGATCCACTGTCTGAAGAGAAGCTTTAAGGATAATTGGCCTAATTATGATACAGCAAATACAGCGTCTTATTTTTACAAAATTATTTCCAGTATAAGGTGTACTGAAGACTGACTCTGAGATAAAAAAATGAATAGTAAAGGAATAAGAAGACAGAGGAAACAAAATACCACATTGAATGTGAAATATCTGTTCATTGCACTGACAAATGTTTTTTTTAATGTTGTGAAAATTTACTTTCAGAGCAGGGGAATCAGGCACTACCAATATTCAATATTCACTATAGTAAAGGCCTGATTCCTATCTGTAGAAATATTTGGTTTTTAGATCTCTAAGTTATTTGGCTGTGTTTCATTTTTAATATCTGCATAATGAAAAATTCTTATCACAATTTTATTTTCTTTTTAATTTAATTTTTATTTATTCTTAACGAATTAATAAATGCCCACCATCAAAAAGATAAACAAATTCTTCTGTATCCAATATCTTAAAGCCAAGTTTTGAATGCTTGTGAAATAAAGGAAATGAGCCATAAAAACAAATTAATTAAAAATGCCATATGAAAGTCCTATATGAAGGGGTAAGAAATGCTGATGTAAACATGAAACCAGAGTTAACTGCTATTTCTTTAGACAACACTAATGACAAATGAACAAGAGCACTACACATAGAACTTTCAAAGCTGCTAAATTTTCAGCACACCTAGAATTATGCCTTGGGCAATAATGCAAGTTAAATTGAACATTTTGAAATGCAAGCACATAAGAGGCCCATAGCCACCAGCCAGCCATTAAGCCTAGATTCTTTCCACTAAAGAATATTTAAGATCTTACTCTATGACATTAGCACTAACTGTGCAGATTTGCATTGTCCAGTACACAAGCCAAGTTCCCAGCCAGAAGCAATCTTTGGCAAAATTTTCAAAAACCTACTCAAGCTTTCCTATTAGCGTTTAAAAACACAGTTCAGTAGGCTGCTCTCCATCTTAGCAGCTACTTATTTTTTTCTCACATTTCTATCCTGAGGTACTAAGCTTGCTCTTCTCCAACAATCAAACATTCTATGCTCCAAGAGGATCTGGATGAGATTCCTTTCATGTTTCTATTCACATTTCCCGGAAAACAGGTCTTCTAATAAAGCCCCACAAGTACATGACATACGTTTATTTTCTGTTCTACGGCTGCCATAGGAACTCACATCCACCCTTTGAGTGCAAGTATAGCTCAGAAGTCTGAAGTACTTAAAACCTCTAGGGGCACTCTTGGCCCATTGGAGTCAGGAGCCAATGGATAAATGTTCACCTCTTGTTCTTCAGGCAGGCAATTCCGGGGGGAATTTTGTCTTAGTTTCCCATCTGTTAGGACAAATACCACACAGTGGGTGAGCTTAACAATGGGAATTTATTGCCTCACACTTTCAGAGGCTAAAGGCTTGCTTACTGCCTGGCCAGTATCATTGTGGAGCATAGTAACATTTGGGGTTCCTTGGCTTTCCCACCACATGACCATGTCCTCTCTTTTCTCTTCTGACATATGTTGACTTCCAGCTTTCAGCTCAGCCCTATGTGGCTTTTTCTTTAATTCTTTTAATGTGCTGTTGGATTTGATTTGCTAGTATTTTGTTGAGAATCTTGGCATCTATATTCGTTAGGGAGATTGGCCTGTAGCTTTCCTTTCTTATAGCATCTTTACCTGGTTTTGGTAGTAAAGTGATGTTAGGTTCATAAAATGTATTAGGTAGTATTCCTTTTTCCTCAACTTTTTGGAAAGTTTTGAGCAGGATTGGTGTTAGTTTTTTTGGAATGTTTGATAAAATTCCCCTGTGAAACCATCTGGCCCTGGGCTTTTCTTTGTAGGAAGATTTGTGATGACTGATTAAATGTCTTTACTTGTGATTGGTTTGTTGAGGGATTCCATTTCTTCCTGAGTCAGTGTAGCTTGTTTGTGTGTCTCCAGGAATTTGTCCATTTTATCTAAGTTGTCTAGTTTGTTGGAAAATAGTTGTTCATTGTATCATCTTATGATTTCTTTTATTTCTTCAGAGTCTGTGGTTACACACACTTTTTCATTTCTGATTTTGTTTGTTTCCTCTCTCTTTTTTTCTTTGTGAACCTTGCTAGTGGCCCATTGACTTTATTGATTTTCTCAAAGAACCAAGTTTTGGTTTTATTGATTCTTCCTATTCTTTTGTTTTCCCATTCATTTAACTCTGCTTTAATCTTTGTTATTTCTCTTTTTCTATTTGCTTTTGGGGTTAGTTTGCTGTTCTTTCCCAAGTTCCTCCAGGTAAGCAGTTAAGTCCTCAAATTTTGCTCCTTCTTGTTTTTTAATATAAGCATTTAGGGCAATAAATTTCATTCTTAGCACAACTTGTGCTGAATCCCCTAAATTCTGATATGTTGTATTCTCATTTACATTAATCTCTAAATAGGTACTGACTTCTCTAGCAATTTATTCTTTGACTCACTGGTTGTTTAAGAGTGTGTTATTTAATCTCCATGTATTTGTGAAAGTTCTTATTCTTTGGTAGTTATTGAGATCCAGCTTCTTTCCACTGTGATCAGAGAAAGTGCTTTGAATAATTTCAATGTTTTTAAATTTGTAAAGACCTGTTTCATGCCCCAGCATATGACTTATCCTGGAGAATGTTCCATGAACACTAGAGAAGAATATATATCCTGGTATTTTGGGGTATAATCACCTATATATGTCTGTTAGATCTAATTCATCTATCAAGTTGTTTAACTTTTTTATTTCCTTTTTGATCCCCTGTCTGGTTGTTATATCCATAGAGGAAAAGTGGTGTATTAAAGTCTTCTGCTTTTATTGTTGCAATGTCTATTGCTTCCTTCAGTTTTGCCAATGTCTGTCTCATGTACTTTGGGGCTCCTTGATTGGGTGCATAAACATTTATGATTGTTATTTCTTCTTAGTGAATTGTTTCTTTTATTAGTATATAGTGGAATTCTTTGTCTCTTATGATGTCTTTACATTTAAAGTCAATTTTGTCTGATGTTAGTATAGTTACTCCTGCTTTCTTTTGGTTACAATTTGTGTGGAACATGTTTTTGCATCCTTTCATGCTCAATCTATTTGGATCTTTGTGTCTTGAAAGCAGCATATATATGGATTATATTTCTTAGTCCATTCTGCCAATCTGTATCTTTTAATTGGTAAGTTTAATCCAATAACATTCAAAGTTATTACCAGGAAGGAGTTTCTTGAATCCACCATTTTATCCTTTGCATTTTGTTTGTCAGATCTATATAATCTTTTCCCTCTACTGTTTTTTATCCTTTAGTTACCCATACCAGTACTCTTCAGTTCTGTGCCTTCCACCAGACCTTCCTTTCCTGTCTTTTTTTTTCAACTGGCAGAACTCCCTTTAGTATTTCTTGTAGAGCTGGTCTCTTGCTGTCAAATTCTTTCAGGATTTGTTTGACTGAAAATTTTAATCTCTCTGTCAGTTTTGAAGAACGATTTGGCTGGGTACAGAATTCTTGTCTGGAAATCTTTCTCTTTCAGATCTTAAATATATCATACCACCACCTTCTCACCTCCATAGTGCCAGTTCAGTAGTCTGAACTCAGTCTTATGTGGTTTCCCTTGTGTGTAGTTGATTGTATTTTTCTTGTTGCTCTCAGGATTTTCTGCTTCTCTTCAACATATGACAAACTAATTAGTATGTGTCTTGTGGACTTCCTATTTGGAATTCATTGGGCTTCTTTTATTTGCATATTCATATTCTTTATAAGGGTTGGGATGTTTTCTCCCATTCTATCTTCAATTATTCTTCCTAGCCCTTTACTCTTCTCTTCTCTTTCTGGGACACCAGTGATTTTTATATTTGTGTGCTTTGTTTTTTCCAATATTTCCCTGAGACCCAATTCAATTTTTTCCATCTTTTTTTGCCATTTTCAACTTTGAGTGTTCAAAATCAGTTATCCGGTCTTCTAGTTTGCATACATATTCTTCTGCCTATTCAAGCCGGCTGTTGTGTGTCTTGAGTATATTTTTTATTTGGTCTATCACATCTTTAATCTCTGTGATATCTGTTATTTTTCTATTTATTCTTTCAAATTCCTATTTATGCTCTTCTAGTGTCTTCTTGCTCTCTTTTTTTTCATTAGCCATCCCATTTATTGTATTTAATAGAATTATATGAACATCTTTGATCAGTTGTTCCAAAATCTGCGTCTCCTCCGGTGTTTTAATTTGGTCATTAGGCTGGGCTATAACTTTTTGCATCTTCATATGCTTAGTGATCTTCTGTTGTCCTTGTACCATGTAAATATCTTGATTGGTTTACTTTGTAAGTTGATTTTCTTCAGTAGTCTAAAGCTTTGTTTTGTGGGATGGATGTGGAGCAAGGTGCAGGGCACAACAGTGCAGTGATGCATTGCAGCATAGGTACAGGCACAGGTTGGGGATGCTATGCTGGTGCCTTTGAGCATGGAGTGTGTGTTGCAGAGTTGTAGATGTGCAGTGTGGAGTCCATAGGTATGTGGTGTGGTTCAGGCAGACCTTGGAGCACAGGAGCAGGGTGCAGCAGGGAACACAGAGGTAGAGCATTCTTAGTCCTGGTCTCCCCATCCGTGCACTCCTGAGGGTTCCGGGCTTCTGTTTTGAGAGGGGCACATTAGGCTGTTTGCACCAGCTCAATGGTCTCTGGTTCTCTGGGTCTCAATTCTTCAGCTTTTGTAGCCAGGGCTTCCCTATGTGGTGTAGAGGAAACTCTCAGGATCCTACACCCTGGAATCATCATCTTAGTTGCCTTTCCATCCATTCTGTAATTGTTACTTGGAGCAGGGGTGAACTTGACCTATCCTATTCTGTTGTCTCCCAGAAAGTCTCTATTCTACCATCTTCCTGAAACCCTGGGTCCAGCTTTTTGGTAGTATTTGTGCCTTCTGACTCAAAAAGCCTGTTTTTTTTTTTTTTTGCTTTTTTCATTAGCCTCACACCATGTCTGGCAAGGCAAAAACTCATAGTACCTTTAATGCTTGCTTATTCCAGACCTCTGTGTGCTGGGGGCCTATTTTCAGTAGTCAGAATTTGTTAATTAAATCCACAATTGGAGTTTTGTTGAGCTAAGTTCTTGGTGCTACTAAAGTCTGTTTCCTTTCCCCTTGGAGAACCAGGCTGCCATGCCCATAGGGGAAGGGCACCGGCCTGCTTGGTTTGGGGGACTTACAGTTTTGTGTGGGGTCTCAGCCAATCCAGCTTGTCCAGACTCTTGTGCACTGTGTGTCTGGTCACTGATGTGGCCCCCACAGTTTTTCTGTACTGTTCCTGGCTATTTATTAGCTGCTCTGGAGGATGAACTGGAAGATGAACAAAATTCCACACCTCACTAAGCTGCCATCTTGCTCCCAGTCCCTCCATTGGCCACATTTTAGCTAAAAATAACATTTTCAAAAGATGTTATTTATAATGGATTCACACCCCAAGAAATGGGATTAATTTAAGAACATGTTCCCCACCATTGAATTATTGGTACATATTTCAATCTGCCACACATTTGTATACTACATCAAGAGGCCCAGTAGAAAGAAGTTCCACTGACCACAATGACAACCTCAGTAATAAATCTTCATATTGGTTTTCCTCATTTTCTTCCTCATTTTCCCAGGTCTCCCACACTGGCTACCTTGGACCATCTTGTTAATAAATAATCTGACACAAATCCTTGTCTCAATCTCTGCTTTGGTGTGAAACCAAATTTAGAGGATCATTGGCAAATAAAAATCTAATCATGTCCTTCCTTAGGACCTTTGCCACTCATTGTCTCCTATAGGATGTAATCCAGGATCATTTGGGTGAGGCATTTTACATCTTTGGTAGCATAGACTAACGGTCTCTTTTCTGCTTCTGTCACAGTTGAACCTCAAATACTTATATTTTAGAACACCAGATTGCTAGAAGATGCTTAATTATACTACGATGTTTCAAGCCTCCATCATCTTTTGCACTTTTTTTTTTTAAAAAGCTATAACTAGAATCTAGTTTTTCCTCTGGTAAACTCCTACACATTCTCTTCTCTTCAGCCTTCCATTACCCTTCAGATATAGTGTATCATTTACTTCTTCTCTGTTGTTTTCAGAGAATTCTGTTGCACTTACACGGTGCTATTTGTATCTTTCATTTTTGCATATGTTTGTTTCCTCTACATTTCTAAGCCCCTCTCACTAAGGTTCCATTTTTCTTCCCTTTTTAATTCCATAAATTTTGCAGTATCTGGTTCATTAAAGGTAAACCCAAATATTTATTGATAGATTGATGAAATGTATGATCAGATAATTGTAAACCAACAAATTCACTTATCCTGCTGTTTATTGAACTACTATATCACTTTCTATTTTTATGAGTAGACCTCTTTTCACACTCTCCAAGTGGGCCTCTGGGTAGGTGTCTCCTTCAGTAACTCCCAACATAGCGGTCATCCTGGATGATTGCAGATTATGACCACGTGATTTTGAGATAAATCAAGTTTCACTGTTCATATAATTAAATGCTAAATTTTACATGCCAGTTTATAAGGGCTATATATGTGCGGAGTGCTGCCTTAAGGGAATTAATTTTAACACAACAGCAAACAATTCAAATTTCACTGATTAAGGATACTGATGCAATTTTTGTTTTTTAATGGAATACATTAGAACCATAAAGATGTCCATATGCAGAAAAAAACAGCATATTGATTTAAATTTCACAAGGTTAAGAGTTTCTCTTTTTAAAGGACATAGAATGATAAAGAATTTCAGAGAAAAAGTATTCCCTTGAGGCTTGAGGTTGTTCTAATCTGAGAGTTATTATTTTATTTTTATTACAAGAAGGATGGTTTAAGGACCGAATGGCATTCACTGTGCTGGCTTACGTAACACGTGGCAGACTTAGATGGCGATTAATGGTAAGTGGAAACTGAAACAGTAAGAGTCACATCTAAGAATTCACTAACCTTTGTAAATCCCTTTCATCTTCAGACATGAGCCAAACTGAAGCATAAAAACATCAATAAAAAATTCCATTTTAACTAGGGTATCAATTACAGAATTTTCCCCAAGAGGCTGTTACTACCCTCAGAAATCAGATATTCTAACATCTCTATCTTTTAGCCTCAGATGGGCTGAATCTTTTTTAAAATATTGAATATAGAGTTTCACTTGTTTGTCTTATAGTCTAAAGCATATTATTCTGTAACTCTCTTAGTCAGTACATGTTTATTAAGTATTTAATTTTTATGAAGTACCATGAGAGATACAAAGATGAATTTGATAGCAATCTCTTTGTAAAGGAAACAGTGTATTGACTCATAAGATAAATGCAGAAAAATATATATCATTTAATGAATTTTCATGAGGTTAACATTCCCTTGTGACCACCAACCATTTGTGTAAAAAATGAATGCATTTTACAAAATGCATTTTTTACTCAAATGGTTTCATATCTTACTCATGGTTTTGAACCTTTCCACTTAGTATACAGTGAGCTTTCTCATTCACTTTTTTTTTGGTATGCTGTGTGGCATGGTCACATTTCATTATTTTTCCATGTGATTATCCTGTTATTGCAGCACCATTTTGTTAAATTTTTGTTTGTTTGGGAAGTGCATGGACTGGGAATTGAAGCCAGGTCTCCCGCATGGTAGGTAAGAATTCTACCACTGAACTACCCTTGCACCCACTCATTCACTTTTTTTATATTTAGATAATATATCTTTCTGTGGATATACCACAAATATTTAGACTATTATTTCAAAGCTTTTGCATTGCTGTAATCAATAAACTTTTGCAAATGTTACTTCATTCAGTAGCTGTGTTGGCTAATTTAACTAGTACTGTGTTAAGCGATGATAATGAGCTTCTTTATCTTACTCTATACAATATTTAGAGTATCTCCAGCATTTCTCCAATGGGCATGGCACTGGCTTTAAGGTCAAGGTAAAAATATCTTTATAGCAACAATTGAAAATATTATATTAGTTTTATTCTTAGGTTTATTAAAATAAAGAGTTATATAAAATATATACTACTATTTTCCAATAATTTCATTCATAGAATGAAGACATTGCTCTTTTAGGATGAAATAAGATTCTATTTGCTGATATTTTATTGATGATGCTTGCATTGATATTCATAAGTAAGATTGATGATAATTCTGTGGTGTGCCGTGGTTAGATTTCATTTGAAGTTAGAATCACATAAAAAGCATTGAAAATTTCATCCTTTGATATGAAAATATTAAATAGTATGTAAAAAAATATTGATAGAAGTGCCCTATGAAACCATTTTGAAAAAATATATATATATAAGGTGGCCATAAAATCCTCAGGAGATTTTGTCCTCTGTTCTTTGGCAATTTACTTCCCTCAGCTGATGTTTTCTACTTTTATTTCATG